>JAXIVD010002328.1:20000-35000 GCA_036785275.1 Cancer borealis | reverse complement strand
GCTTTTGAGGGATTTGTGTAGGGTGGAAACAAAGGACAATCGTTGGTTTCTGAAGGGGATTCGATCGTCTTGGCTGTCATGGATGAAGGGAAAACAATAAGAAAAAAGGAGTTGAATATGAAAAAAAGAAGACTAACGGATAAAAGGATAAAAAGATTAGCTCATTGGATGGAAAAAACAAATAGGGAAGCAAAAATGAAAACAAAAAAAAATGCGAAGAGGGAGAATAATGACTGGATTTTCACGGTATAAACGAATAATAAGGAATGAAAATAAGAAGATTTAAGGGTGGAGAGGTACATTTTCTTTAAAACCGATAAATAACAAATAAAAACAAATAGATAAAAAACAGATAAATTAACTACTACTACGGCATTTGAGAAAGAGAGAGAGAGAGAGAGAGAGAGAGAGAGAGAGAGAGAGAGAGAGAGAGAGAGAGAGAGAGAGAGAGAGAGAGAGAGAGAGAGAGAGAGAGAGAGAGAGAGAGAGAGAGATCTTAAATTCAACACCAATGGGTATGAGATGGAGGGAAGGCCAGTATATGCTAGTCAATAGTCCACACCGAAGAAGAGTTATGGAATCGGTAGTAGAGAATAGCGATTTAATAGTTAACACCAAAAGGGATGACGAAAGGCTAGTAGATGCTAGTAATATAATTGCCAACACCAAAGAAGATGTATGGATGCTAGTAGATGATATTTAACACCAAAAAGGGATTATATAGGCCTAGTAGATGCTATGTAACACTGAAAGGGGAGTAAGTAAGCCTAGTGGAGGCGTTTTAACACAGATAGGGGATTAGGAAGGACAATAAGATGCTATTTAACGTTAAAAAGGGATTACGTAAGACTAGCAGATGCAGGGATAGTAGATGCAATTCAATACCAAAAGGGAATTAAAGAGGACTAGTAGATGCTATTTAATATTAAAGAGTATCAGACAAGGCTAGTAGATACTATTGAACACCAAAAGAGGAATAAACAAAGCTAATAGATGCTATTTAACACCAAAAGAGAAATAAACAAGGCTAGTAAATGCTATTCAACACCAAAAGAGGAATAAACAATGCTAGTAGATGCTATTCAACACCAAAAATGGAATCAAATAGGACCAATATATGCTATTTAACACCAAGAAAGAAATCAGGCGAATTAGTAGATGCTTATTAACATCAAAAGGGAATAAGATAAGGCTAGTAGAAGCTATTTATCACCAAAAAGGGATGGTGGACAGCTGGGAGTTAACTGCAAGGGAGATGAAGGTAGGGCTAGTTATCACCAAAACGAGGCTTAGGGACGGAGGGCTATTAGATGGTAGTTAATAATTGGTAGTACTCACTAGTCTGTCCATTCTTCTCGGGAGCAGCAAGACGGAGGGGGCTAAGCACTCTAGCCACGCTCATCCTGAAGGCTTGCTTACAGCACCACACCTTGCCTGATTGTACGCTCACTTGGCAGGTACTCTCTCTCTCTCTCTCTCTCTCTCTCTCTCTCTCTCTCTCTCTCTCTCTCTCTCTCTCTCTCTCTCTCTCTCTCTCTTCTTTCTCTCTTTCTTTCTTTCTTTCTTTCTTTCTTTCTCTCTCGCTCTCTCTCACGCACTCATTCACTGTTTTTTTCTTTCTCTCTGTTCAGGTGTCTCACTTATTACTCTGTTTTGTCCTTTTTTCTACAATTTTGTTCTCTCTTTCTTTATTGTGTTTCTTCTTGTTGTTTCTCTTTTTCTCTTTCTCTCTTGTTAATGGTGTGTGTGTGTGAGAGTGATTTTTGCTTGTTTTTCCTTTTTCTTTATTTTTCCTCTTGTTCACTCACTTTTCTTTGCCTTTATCTTTTTCTGTCTCTTTATTCCTTCTTGTTCTTCTTTCTTTGTATTTGCCTCTGTTTATCTCTCTTTCTGTTTCTTTTATTCTGTGTATCTTCAAGAATCTGTAAGCCTGTAAGAAATTTGGGAAGGATATGAAGGAGGAGGAGGAAGAGGAAGGAGAAGGGAGAGGTGAAACAAAAAATATATTACAAGATTGCATGAAAATGATTCGATTCCACAAATTCATCGTCACATGATTGTTATTTGTTTTTCTTTATTTAGTTTTCTTTTTTAGCGTAATTTATTATAGTTGTTGTTCTTGTTTTTGTTTTTTAAGCATGTGTTGTAATAGATATTTCTTTATTGATTACTATATTTTGTTTTTCGTTAATTCAGTTGTTTTTGTCCTTGGCTTCAATATATCTTATTTTCAAGATTATCAAGATTATTGTTTTTTGCCACGTTATTTTTTCTTTCGTAATTCATCTTTACTCGTGTTTATAAAATTTCCTCTTTTTTTTTTTTTCACTTATTCGTAATATTTGTTTGTTCTTCCGTTTTTATTTTAGGTGTTTATTCAGTTATCTTTCAATATATATCTTTAGGGAAATTGACAATTCTATAATGCTGTTTGTCACATTTTTGTTTTGCAAATTCCTGCATATTGTGTACCCCATGTTAGGCAGGTAGTATTACTTATCTTTTTATTCCTATATATCTCATGTATTATGCAATTAATGTTATTATAATTGTTGAGGTATATATGTAGTAGGTTCTCGAATGTCATGTGACGTGAGGAGGCCGAACGTTCGGGAAGCAGTCTCGTGGTGTCTGGCCGCCATCCGGTCAGAGAGATGCTGCAGACTCAGCAAGAAAGAAGGCCGATGTCAGCATTTGACAGGCGTCGCTGCTGGCTGCTTGCACTGCACCCAGCTTGCCCGGCTCGCAGACCTAACCGCGCAGCTACACCTACAAGTCACGGATCTCGGAGTGCTCTACTCTCACCGTACATCCGAGGTCCGTGCTTGAACGTTATTACTGACATTTCTGTGTTATTACGAGTGCCCTACAAACTGTCGCTGAAAGTGATATATTGCACCACCCTCACCTTATACCCAAGTGTGGAGATATAGTGCCACAGTGACTCTTGTGATATACTTTAATCTATGTGCATAACCCTGCTTGCTTAGAATACAAATACAAGCAGTGAGATTGATTCTATGTACCAGTGTACTGATTATCTTATACTGTAAATAAAACTGTATAAAGTACACGTATTTGGCTAAACCGCTCGGGCCACACTATCTCACATAACACTCGTTACCACACCAGGTAACAATTGCAATTCTTCATTGTTATTGATCTTGATATTTTTTTCATATTTTTCTTTTTTCTTATTTTTTGATTTTCTCTTACTCTATTAAAAAAAAATCTCCTTTCTTCTCAAGTTCTCACTTCTATTTTCTTGCTTTCTTTTCACTTTATTTTACATTTCTATGTTCTCTATTCCTATTACTATAAATCTCTGCTATTCTTTCTTTCTTTCTTTGTCTTTCTCTTTTCTTTCTTTTATTCTTCCTTTCTTTTTCTTATTTTCCTTTTCCTTCTTTCAATCCTTCTTTCTTCCTTTTCTCTTATTTTCTTTCTTTCTCAGTTTGTGAATCACTTGTTTGCTTTTCTCATTGTCTTCGTGCCACTCTTTTTGTATTTGTTCTGTTTGTTTACATTCGTCTGTTTCTTGTTTGTTTTGCTTTTTTTTCTTCTCATTCTCTCTCTTGCTTTCATTCTTCATCATATTTTCTCTTCCTGTGGTGGTGATGTAGAGGATAGTAGTGGTGGTGATGGTGATGATGGTGGTGGTGATTGTGAGAAAGATGGCGTGAGAGTAAAAATATGTGGTGTCTATCTCATACACCACCAGCGTCATTACCACCACTGTCATCACCATTCATCACCACAAACGACACCACTGTTACCACTGTCATCACCACCAATAACACAGTTACCACTACTTTAAATAATTTCCTCCTCCTCTTCCTCCTTCTCCTTCCCCTCTTCCTTCTCTTTTTTTTTTCCATCATATTCATCACCTTCATCACCATCACCATCATCACCACAGTCATCACAATAAACACAAACTGAGTGACAGAAAATTACTTGTATTAAACAGAAGGCTCATTTTACAAACTACCTCAGCGATATTAACAAAAAGGATGCGACGCAAACCATTTAGCTTTCCCACCGTGAAGAAAACAAGAAAGAAAGAAAGAAAAAAGAAAAGAAATAGGAATAATCTGCTTTTCTTTTCTTTACCGGGGGATTTTAAAGAACATTTTAACGAAATATGCACAGCGAATAGGATCGGAAAACACACAAACGATGCCATTACCTTTTATACCGAGATCACGGAGGGGAAAAATTATGCGTTTTCGATAAAGATTTGACTAGATACCATATTGTGCAATTTGGAAAGATAGAGTGAGGGGAGTCATGGGAAGAGGAAGAGATGGAGAGGTAGAAGGAGGAGAGGGAGGAGAAAGAGGATGACGACAACGACGAGAAAGACAAAGAGGAGGAGCGGGTGGATAGATGGGAACGACATCAACGACAATGAAGAAAAAGAAAAAAAAAGAAATAGAAGAAGAAATAAAAGACTAGAAAGACGGAGAAGAGGGGAAGGAAAAAAAAGACGAATTAGAAAAAGAAAATGAAGAAAAGAGAAGAAAAGAATAATAACAACAACAATAATGATAAAGAACAGGAGGGTGTATCGTATTATGTATGGAGAGAGAGAGAGAGAGAGAGCTCTGCGCCTCACCCTGGAGAGTGAGGCAATTCTGCCGCGGGACGAGGTGGAAGTACTGGGGGTCACTTATGACCCAGCGCTGACCTTCAGGCACCACATTGAGCGTCTTGCTAGAGAGGCCTCGGGCAAGCTGGCAGCACTCAGGAGAATCTCGTGGCTTCTTGATGCCAAAGGACTGGAGATCCTGTACAAGGCACAGGTTCGCTCCTCCCTGGAGTACTCGTGCCTTGCGTGGGGTGGTGCTGCTAGCAGGCATTGCTCACTCCTCGACAGGGTGCAGGCTCGGGCTGTGAGGCTCATAAAGGACAGTGATGCTGGTCATGAGCCAAAGCTCCACTCCCTTCAGCATCGCAGAGACGTAGTGGGCCTCACTGTGATGTTCAAGGTCCACCAACACCGTACTCCACACCTCCAAGCTCTCAGACAGCCCCTCAGGCGTGTACAAGTCACCACCCGAGCTATCACTTCAGTGCCTGCAGAACTTTTACAGTTTCGTTGCCGTACTTGGCACCACCAACGACAATTTGTGCACCACTATATTAATTTGTGGAATAGTTTACTTGCTACACATTTAGACATTAGTGCAATGAATGTGCAGCAGTTTAAGGAATGTGTCAACGTCTGGTTGACATGACCAGTAGGGTAGTAATTGTTTTTATTTTTAGTTATATGTATGTACTAGAGTTAGGCTTTTAGATAGGTAACACTAAAAATGTTACCTTTAGCCTGTAAAGTGCTACATTTGGATGTAAAAGTACTATGTAACATGCTCTTAAATTGTACATTGTAGTCATGTATAAATAAATAAAAAAAAAAAAAAAGAGAGAGAGAGAGAGAGAGAGAGAGAGAGAGAGAGAGAGAGAGAGAGAGAGAGAGAGAGAGAGAGAGAGAGAGAGAGAGAGAGAGAGAGAGAGAGAAAAAGAAAAAAAGAGAGAGAGAGAGAGAGAGAGAGAGAGAGAGAGAGAGAGAGAGAGAGAGAGAGAGAGAGAGAGAGAGAGAGAGAGAGAGAGAGAGAGAGAGAGAGAGAGAGAGCGAGAGCGAGAGCGAGAGCGAGAGCGAGAGAGACAGAGAGAGAGAGAGAAAGAGAGAGAGAGAGAGAGAGAGAGAGAGAGAGAGAGAGAGAGAGAGAGAGAGAGAGAGAGAGAGAGAGTGAGAGTGAGTTCTCCACAAGTTAGTTGGAACAGACTGTATCACAAGAGATATCTCTCTCCCTGAGGTGACTTTAACTCGGAAGAGGAGGAGGAGAAGAAGGAGGAGAAGAAGAAGAAGGAGAAAGAGCGAGCAATTGATGGCATATGTTATTACAGAAGAAGGAGGAGGAAGAAGAAGAGGAGGAAGAGGAGAAGGAAGAGAAGGAGAGAAGGAGGAAGAAAGGAAATCATCGTTGGTAGAACATGGTGGAAGAGAAGGAGGAGGAGGAGGAGAAGGAGGAGGAGGAGGAGGAAGAGGAAGAAATGAAGATAGAGGGGAAAAAGATAAAAAGTAGTTTAAGTAGGAGTGTAATACTTCGTGTTTTGAAACTTGAAATTGATCTAAAGGAGTAAGTAAATAGCCATGTGAGAGCTGCGTTTGGGGATCGAATCCCTGACAGTACACTCAACGTACTGATACCTTCCCTAATAGAGTTAGACCATACTTATCAAGTTCCAAGTCTTGTTTTGTTGCCGTTGACTGTCCCGTAACTACATGGCTTTTCCTTCTCCTTTTTAGATACATTTTTGAGGTTTCTGCATCTTCTAAATCTCCCACTTAAACAACAGGATCTGCCATTTTCTCTAATCTTCTACTGGTCGCGTTTTCTTCGGATTTTGGCTACAGTCCGAGATCCCAGTTGTCAGACCAAACCAGAGCCCAACCCACACTGCTTGGTGGACAAGGAAGACCCTTTTCACCACTACCTGCTCCGCTGTCCAGCGACACACGTTCTCTGCCCCCGTGTGATCTGGATTCAAGGGACTGAGTCCAGGAACTGTCGCTGCAGCTACGCTGTCTGCTCTACTAGAAGTGTGTACAATGTACCCGCCGCCATGTTAGCTGTGAAATTACCAACGCACAACATTGACGGGCCCGTGTGTCCCCTAGATGGAGACACGATAGACAACCAACCAACCAACCATCCCAGTTCCCAGTAGTAGAGGGGTTCTGTTGGCTCTGTGGTACAGTGTTCGGCTCGTGGCCTATAAGTTGCGAGTTTGATCCTGGTATATGGCAGCTTCTTGATGGAAGGGGTAGCACTCTCTCGTTAATACTAGCAGAGCTGTATTATCCATAGCTACTTATCTTGAAGGGATTATTTAATATTAATCTCTCAGTAGTACAAAATTCAACCTAGAGATATTACCGCTACTCACCACTGTAATGCCTCGTGTTTTGAAACACTGAGAAATTTATCAAACGGAGGTAAGTAGCCATGAAAGAACTGTAGCTGGTGATCGAATCCGTGATAGTACACTCAAAGCACTAACACCTTGCCAACCAGACCATAAGGACCAATAGAAGTTTGGTCGACGCTAATTGTCCTGTCACCACAGAAGAAAATGAAAAACAGAATATTATGCAACATATTACAGACATTGGGTTACACACACACACACACACACACACACACACACACACACACACACACACACACACACACACACACACACACACACACACACACACACACACACACACATACACAGCCAGGAGGTAATTCACTCAGGTCACGTACCAATCATAATACACGATTAGATTAAAAAAAAAAAATGTAGTACGAAATTTTGGCTTGCCATTGCTGATATATATATATATATATATATATATATATATATATATATATATATATATATATATATATATATATATATATATATATATATATATATATAGAGAAAGAGAGAGAGAGAGAGAGAGAGAGAGAGAGAGAGAGAGAGAGAGAGAGAGAGAGAGAGAGAGAGAGAGAGAGAGAGAGAGAGAGAGAGAGAGAGAGAGAGAGAGAGAGAGAGAGAGAGAGAGAGAGAGAGAGAGAGAGAGAGAGAGAGAGAGAGAGATAGTTAATTATAAACTTTGACTTTCGCTTTACGAACAGAAGATTAAAGGAACGCCTCATTATTTTTAATTACATGTGCACCTTTGAAAACTGAATAAAAAATACATATATGAATAGCTTTTTTTCGAATATATTTTTTCTCTTTCTCTATCATATGTAAACTAATTGAACGATGCCATTAAAAAAGTTCTTTTTTTCTTTCATTATATCTCTACTCTTTCTTTTGATAAGTTACAGAAACACCATCGTGGAGAGATTGTAATGATGTGGAGCCCAAGTGGTGATGTCAGCTGGTTTCGAAAGTAATAATTGGTCTTATTTCTCTAGGTGGCAGCACATGATTACCTGGGTAACTATGGTGAAGAAACTACTTCTTTCGCTCACTAATAGTACGAAATTTGAACATGGCTGGAACATGGGAGAATAAATCATCCTTGTACTCTAAATACCTTGTCTTGGCTACCCTGTTTTAATGGGAATATAAACCAGAAGCATAGAAAGATATAAAGACAATCTATATTATTTTTTTGAGGCTTGAAATGTATTTGTTTTGATTTCAACGAGTTCATATTTGAGCATGTTGAACATTTTTTCTAATTTTAGTGTGTGTGTGTGTGTGTGTGTGTGTGTGTGTGTGTGTTGTGTGTGTGTGTGTGTGTGTGTGTGTGTGTGTGTATGTGTGTGTGTGTGTGTACTTATAACAGGTGTCACTGTAACTCTCGGATGAACTAATTAAGTCCAAGCATTGTTGAGTTATGATGGAGTGTACACCACCAACACCACCACCACTACCACCACCACTACCTCCATCACCAACATTACCACCACCACCACTACTACCTCCATCACCAACACCACCACTACCTCCATCGCCAACACTAACACCACCACCACCACTACCTCCATCACCAACACCACCACCACCACCACCACTACCTCCATCACCAACACCACCACCACCACCACCAGCACCACCACTGTCAACAACAAGTATCAACACTATAACCATCACCACCAACATCAGACCTACCACCACCACCACTACCACAACCACCACCACCATCATCACCACCACCACAATCACTACCACCAGCAGCAGCACCACTACCACCACCACCACCACCACCACTATCACCACCACCATCACCACCACCACCACCACCACCACCACCATCACTACCACCACCACCACCACCACTATCACCACCACCACCAGCACCAAAACTACTACCTTCATCACCAAAACCACTACCACCACCAACACCACCATCATCATCATCACCACCACCAACCACACCAACACCACCACCAACACCACCATCATCACCACCACCACCACCACCACCAACACCACCATCATCACCAGCACCACCACCATCACCATCACCACCATCCCCATCACCACCACCACCACCATAACCAGCACCACTACCATCACCACTACCCCCACCATCACCACCACAACCACTACCACCACTATCATCATCACCATCACCACCACAACCATCCCCACTACCACCACCATCACAACCACCACCATTACCACCATCACCACCACTACCACCACCATAACCATCACCACCACCACAACCACCATCAGCAACATAATTTCTTTCCTAATAATCTCTCTCTCTCTCTCTCTCTCTCTCTCTCTCTCTCTCTCTCTCTCTCTCTCTCTCTCTCTCTCTCTCTCTCTCTCTCTCTCTCTCTCTCTTTCTTCATTATTTCTTCCATCCCACACTCTCCTCTTTTTTCATTATTTCCCTTTTTCATATCTTTCTCATTTCGATTATCTATTCTGTCCCACTTTCCCTGGTTTCCTCCCTCCCTCCCTCCCAGTTTTCCTCCCTCCCATTTTTCCTCCCTCCCTCCCTCTTTCATTCCAGTTCGAGGTTATTGTTACCTTTTCATACAAATAACTCATTGCTTTCTATTTCTCCTTCCGTCTTCCCTCCATCTCTCTTTTTTCTCTTTCGTTTCCTTCTTCCCTCCTTCTCTCCTTTGCTTTATTTCTTCTCTTTCAAACTCTATTTTACCTTCCCCTCTCTCCTTTTTTTCTCATATATATAATTACATATTTCTCTCTCTCTCTCTCTCTCTCTCTCTCTCTCTCTCTCTCTCTCTCTCTCTCTCTCTCTCTCTCTCTCTCTCTCTCTCTCTCTCTCTGCCCAGCCGAAAAATAGGTCAGAAAGTCAGTGCCAAGTTTGGCTCGGGGACGTGAGATAAAGACAAGAGGGATGCCAGACTCTCTCTCTCTCTCTCTCTCTCTCTCTCTCTCTCTCTCTCTCTCTCTCTCTCTCTCTCTCTCTCTCTCTCTCTCTGGAATGGAGGTGAAGTACTACATACCTCCACTCTTTCACTCTTCTGCGGCTCTGCCTTATTTCATCTTTACCTCTTCCTCCTCCTCCACCTCCTCCTCACCCTCATTCTCCTCCTCATGCTATTCCTCCTCCTCCCGTCGACCCTTATTTTTGTGAATTAGATCAACCGTGATAGATGAGGCTCGAGGGACATTGATCGAAGTTGAGGAGAGAAGAGAGGAAGAGGAGTTGGAAAAGGTGGAAGAAGGAGAGAAGAGAAGAAAAAAAGAGGAGGTGGAAGAAGGTGATGATGAAAATGGAGAGGATAACGAAGGTAGAGTTAAGCCCGTGTGGAGGCAGTGACCGTGTGAAAAAAAATGGCAAGGAATTAAACACTTTTCTTGGCGCATACCACTCAGTCAATACACGCCTAGCATTTCAGTGGCCAATACTCATGCCTGTATACATAAATAAGCGGGAATGTTAGTGATTTCAGCTAAAGTATTCAATCAATATCCATTTTTACGGTCGACCGAATGTTTTTACGGCTGATGTCCAATACCAGAAAGTACCACAACATCACTATTAGGAACAGCTGAGTGTGGTGACCGTGACAGTTTGTCTCTGACGGCAACGTTAAATCAAACTGTAATCATATATCTGAATCCAATACTTTGACCCTTAAATCGAGTCTATTAATATCAGCATTAAGAAATACCAGAGAGTACTACATTCAGACCCTTTACGCAATGCAGACGCTAAAAATACGTTACAAGGCAGGAAAAAGAAAAGAAAAGAAAAAACCGATTACGTAACCTAGATTTAAGCCCACCGGGAGGGAGTACAATGGCATGTGTGTGTTTGTGAAATACTATTACTCATGAAAAGCAGCTCAGGAATGTGTTTTGGGGCGTGAACAGTGGCCGGGAAGGCGGAGAAAATGAGAAGGCCTGAATAATAAAATCAATGGCAGCTTTCCCCGCCTGCTGCAGGAAATTATGCGGAATGGACAAAAAAAAAAAGTTTTCTTGATGAAAAAAAAGAAAAGAAGAGAAAGGGTGACGTGAAATATAGTGAAGGTGAACTGTCCTTTTCCTCGGCTAATTGGAGGAAGAAACAGTGCGGAGAACGAGCCAAGAGGAGAAGAAGGAAGGAGGAAGGAAGAAAAATTGAAGGAAGGTAAGCGGATGGCTGACCTCAATTGGGAATTAATGAAATTTTATGATTTTCTTATGTAAAGCTCGTGTTATTATTACGTTGGCTATGTTTGTCTGCCTGATTTTAGCTCCGTTTATAGCCGCTTCTTACTTGATCAATTCTTGTGAACATAAGAACATAAAAAATGATGAGACTGCAAGAGGTCAGTTGATGACCTACACGAGGCAGTTCCTTGTCCCCCACCCTTGGAATAATCCAATATTTAGCCATCCCACTTGTCATCCCTATCCGTACTCTAGCATTAAGCTACCTATTGACTCAGCACTTACTACGCGTTGTGGGTGTTATGAGTTCTCAACATTATATAATTGTTTGTAATATACGTTATTAGCGCTGTATTATTCTATTCAGCTGACCTTGTACGTGTCAGGTAGGATATTGTATGTGGCAGTTATAAGATTGGGTATTAATTTACATTTTACCATAATGCTCTAGAGAATTGAGTGTTACATTTTTATATTTCCTGATAAATTCTGAGAAGGCTTTCCAAATTACATTTCCGTCGCAAACTACATTCCCACAGTGGTAAATCTACATAACTACTGCTCGGACGATATTGATGTAAATATGTAGTCCTACATAGTAGTAATATACATAGTGTACTCAACACATCTGCGAAGGTTTCAGGCGGTTCTCATCATTATTTATCTAGTAAGGCGTCTTTGAAGTTAGACTAGGTTATATTATGTTAGGTTATGTTGGTTAGGTTGTGTTAGGCTATGGAAAGGTTAAGGTTAGGCTAAGGTTAGGTAAGGTTAGGTTAAGTTAGGATCGGTTAAGTTAGGATCGGTTAGGTTCGGTTATATAAGCTTTTTATATTTTATTATCCAAAAATTAGGTATTTCACCCTAGACTTTTTCCATATTGCTATATATGGCCCATGTTTTATTAGAATGAGGAGTACCGCCTGAAACCTTCACAGATGTGTTGAGTACACTATGTATAGTATAGTGGCGCATGTTGGTTTCTGTCACTGGGTGTGCTGAACAGTGATTCGTTCTATAACTAACATATATCTAATTACTGATGTGTGTGTGTGTGTGCGTGTATGTGTGTGTGTGTGTGTGTGTGTGTGTGTGTGTGTGTGTGTGTGTGTGTGTGTGTGTTTGTAATTACAATTTTATAGTTATTCATACTGTTAATTAGCCTGTTCGCAGCTAGGGTCATAGACACCTATCAGCGCTAGAATTTTTAAATTTTCTCCGCTTCTCCGGGGCAAAGGGGTGATTTAGTTAATTTAGAAGCCGATCTGCAGAAAAAATACGACATGAATTACTGCACATGTGTATTTAAAATTAAAAACATAACCTTAATGTTATTATTCTTACTTACTGGTGCATGATAAGGCTTTGTTAATTGTATTATAAGATAAAGCTACAAATAGGTAATTATTATTTTTTCAGTAAGTATGAGCAGTAAAAATAAAAGGATGTTGATTTCGGCTTATACATTTTATCTGAGTGTGTTGAAAAATATTGGAAATCACTGTCACGTCTTATATACGAAGGTGATCAGTGAAGAAAACAAAAACAGCACCGCTGTCAGACGTACGACGTAGTATACTAAGCGCCGTTAAAAAGACTGGTATTTATCACTATGGAGACATTTTACTTCTAATAAACCCTTGCCACGGCATTTGCAGCTGACAATGCCATCAGGAGTTGCTCTGAGTAGCCTGCTAGTGTTTGTTGTGGTTTGCTGCCAGTAGCCGAGGATGTAGTTGTCGTACTAGAGGAAATTAAGTCTGCGACACAAAATTGTATTTTCTATACATTACATGGATTTGCCTATTGTTTGGTACATTCAAATGAAAGTATGTATCGGTATATGCCCATTGAGATTAGTAGAAAATGACAAATTGCTTGCCTTGATACAAATATAAGCTGTCTTAAGAATATCATATGAAATTATGAATAGAGGCTCAAACGATGTCATATGCCGTCGGACATCATGAGCTTAATAGACTTAAATTTCAGACGCATTAATGTGCAATAATACACCTGTGTAAGCTTGTAAAACTTGCCCCAAAAAGTATTTATTTTCCGGCAAAAATTACAAAATCTGGCGCTGTCTGGTATCAAAATGCTCACTGCGAACAGGCTAATTGGAAAAAAAAAAGTAAATTTTATGTGTAAACTTAGAATAATTAAATTTATTCATTTTGATTAGCTAAGCTTACCACCTAAATTACACAGTTGAGTGGTTGACATACCTGATTACTTATAATTCAATTCTATTTTTCATGTTTTTGATATAAACTTGTTCATGACTTCATCATAGAAAGAGCCTCTCTGTTTAACTTTAGTCAGCAAGTTCTTTTCTATGGGAAGCAAACTGAGGTCACTCAGCCTCAAATAGCTTCCATCGATACATTTCCCTGGTGGTGTGATAATGTGGCACCTGGCACCTCACAGCAATCCTCAAGATCACTGTCACAACTCACGGAGACTCTACCACGGCCACAGTCATAGGTTACCACAACACTACAACACCACAACATGTGTCCACCACCTGTAACACTGTCTTATCAGCCACTATTACACCACAGTTATATAAGCCACTTTAATACCAGTCACAACCACAAATACCGTCTATACCAGCGTTGCCGCTTTTCAAGGGAAAGAATTTTCAAAGAATACCAGCGTAGCAACAGGAGGCTGCCTCTCTCATATCCCTCCGCCGGCAGATGGGAGTGAATGTCACATTCACTCCCATCTCCCTTCTTTTACCATCGCCATGGTAACGCCATGATTAAGATGCAAACACACCGCAACACAATAATAATTACAATATACTTACAATTCACAATTGCTGTCATTTATCTAGTCAAGGGAAATGCACGTGCTCCCCCAATACTGGCGTCAATGAAACTGAGTTAGTATAACTTGGGTTACTTGGCAACTCAACTTACCTCTGTTGTTTCATCGGTAGGAGAGTCCATGACTTAGGTTGCACTCAATCCTTATTTCTGATTGAGTGACTTAATAACATTTGGTTTCATAATAGATACTATATTATAATTCCTGCAAGTCTTAATTATGCTCATATAATGAATGGCAAAGACACTTTATATCTTCTAGCCAATATAAAATATCAGCATAAAAAACGAACGCAAGCAGTGTGCATTTGTATAGCCGCACACCCAGCTCCATATTTTCAACAGTCTGCCCTCCCACTCCACCATACGCGCTATGCTACATAATGATACAATTGATTATTGGGTGTGCAGTACTTCTACAGAACACCTATAATACAAAATATTATAACAGGGCTAAAAACAATAAGAAAAATATCGTTTCCCACTTACTGCTGAATTTATTTATAACTATCATGCATTTCTCTCTCTGGCTGAAGGTGTGCGGCGCACACCTAGCACACCCTGAATATACGCCCCTGGTATAGTATGTACCACTTCATTTTTTTATAACAATATCATCCGAGCAGTAGTTATTCAGATTTACCCCCACAGCTGATAACACCATCTTGCATTTTTAAAATCGTACAACAGACGCCCATCCCAACAAGAATTAAGTGATTCAAGGCGAGATGCTATAGGACGCCTAACTTCTGATCTTTTCCTAGTTTCTGATTGGGGCAAAGCAAACCTGGTTCTGTACAATGTCTCAAAAACTCAATTTCTACAACTATTTACTCGACATAACCTTCCAAATAACTATCCCCTCCTCCACATTAAACACACTCAGTCTATCCTTTACTAAAAATCTAAAATGGCAATTTCATATCTCTACTCTTACAAAACAGCTTCCAAGAAGCTAGTTGGGAGATTGTATGTAGCAGTTAGGAGATTGTACATGGCAATTAGAAGATTATATGTATGGCAGTCA
>JAXIVD010002328.1:12500-15000 GCA_036785275.1 Cancer borealis | reverse complement strand
GTATTGTCAAGGTGCAACCGTCTTTTATCAACTAGTGTACTGCACCAACCTTCTTTCTCCTCCCTCCTTTCTCTCTCTCTCTCTCTCTCTCTCTCTCTCTCTCTCTCTCTCTCTCTCTCTCTCTCTCTCTCTCTCTCTCTCTCTCTCTCTCTCTCTCTCTCTCTCTCTCTTTCTCTTTTTCCTCGCCCCTCCTGTTCGCTCTCCCTCCCTCCTGGGTGATGTAAGTAATATTCGCGAAACGTGGAGTCGCCAGCTGCGCGCCACACGCTAGTATTCGCCAAACGTGAAATCAATGTCACTGCGTAAAGTTTTTGTCTGGAAAGAAAGCAGCGACGAGGTGGCATATAAAGATAAAGAGAGAAAAAATGGTTATCGTTGGTAATGGATGGAATGACAGGTGTATGTATGTATGTATGTATGTATGTATTTATTTATAGAATGTGACTGGTTTGTAAAATGCGACAAATCTGCGTCAAGGGAAAGGTATGTATGCGTGGAGTGGAAGATAATATTATACAGGTCACACGAGAGATTCTGAGGCAAATGTACGACAGGGGGAAAGGAAAGGTATGCAAATTGAATGGCAGGTGCAATAAAAGGTCCATAAAGTGAAGGATACTTGTGTATGAATTCAAAAGTGGACCTAAGTGAAAAGGAAAAATATGCGTACGTTTATATATGTGTAAAGGAACATTTGTGTGTATGTTATGATGGTATTACTGATTACTTTGGTGGGTCACTGTGTTAAAACAATCTGCTTCTTCCTATTCCTTCTTTCTTCTCTTTATTGAAGCTGGTAGTCGTCTTTCCTTCCTTCGTCCCCTCACTCCTCCTCCTCCTCCTCCTCCTCCTCCTCCTCCCTTTACCCTAAGAAGCCTTTCCATCAGAGGTGGTTATAGTCTGTACAGCCCAAGGTGACTCCTGCACCTACATGATATTGACAGCCACTCTGCCTGCTACTCTGCCATCCTGCCATCCTGCCACCCCTGCCATTCCTGCCGCCCTGCTATCCCTGCCATCTTACCAATCATGCTACCACCCTGCTAGCCACCCTTCCACTGCCACCCTTGCTGCCCTCTATCCCTGCCATTTTATCAACCACCCTACCACCCTGCTAACCACCCTGCCACTCTACCACCCTTGCCGCCCTGCTATCCCTGCCATCTTGCCAACCACCCTACCACCCTGCTAGCCACCCTGCCATCCTGCCACCCCTGCCGCCCTGCTATCCCTGCCATCTTACCAACCACCCTAACCACCCTGCTAGCCACCCTGCCATCCTACCACCCTTGCCGCCCTGCTATCCCTGCCATCTTGCCAACCACCCTACCACCCTGCCATCCACCCTGCCATCCCACCACCCTTGCCGCCCTGCTATCCCTGCCATCTTGCCAACCACCCTACCACCCTGCCATCCACCCTGCCATCCCACCACTCTTGCCACCCTGCTATCCCTGCCATCTTACCAACCACCCTACCACCCTGCTAGTCACCCTACCACTCTGCTAGCCACCCTGCCATCTTGCTACCTTGCCTTGCCTGCCGTGCCTGCCTGCTCGCTTGCTTGCCGCACTGCTTCAAGGAACGCGCTCTCTTCTTCTTCTGCTTCTTTTCTTCTTTTACTTTTTCTTTTCGTTATCAATATGAAATTTCTCCGTCTTCTTCCATTGCAGCTTTCGTCCTCCTCCTTCTCCTCCTCCTCCCTTCCTTTACAACCATCCGGAGAGAGGCTGCGGCGCTAAGAAAATTTATGTACACGTAATGTAAATTTTTCCTTCACTCCTGCGTTCCATAAGATACATAATAGTAAGGTAGAGAGAAAAAAAGAAAGATAGTGAGGGAGTGAGTTAATAATATAAGAAGAAAATAGTGGGCTAGCACGATAGAAGGATGATGAAATAGTGAACAAAGGTATGATGATAAAATAGCAAATAGGGTAGTAAGAATGTAAAGATAGTGGGAAAGTAAGATAGGAAGGTAGTTAAGGTTGAAAGCTTTCTTATATGTGGCGTGGTATTTACTCTTCCTGTTTCTCCTTTTGGCTACCCGTTCTCCTCCTCCTCCTCCTCCTCCTCCTCCTCCTCAGATTGGAAACGTGCTAATGTAACCCCAATCTTCAAAAAGGGAGACAAGTCACAACCCGGAAATTATAGGCCAATCAGTCTGACGTCAGTAGTATGTAAATTAATGGAGACAATCATTCGTGACAATATGGTGAAATTCCTTGAAGACAACGATATAATTAAACCCTCACAACATGGTTTCCGTAATAAACGTTCATGTCTAACTAACTTATTAGACTTCTTTTACAATGTTTTTGACACGTACGATGATAGCAGAGCAGTAGATATCATATATCTGGATTTTCAAAAGGCCTTTGATAAAGTTCCCCATCAACGATTGCTTAACAAACTAAAGACTCACGGTATCTCTGGTAGCATCTACAATTGGCTTCAGGACTGGCTCTCTGAACGTAAACAGAGAGTAGTCTTAAACGGTG
>JAXIVD010002328.1:0-5000 GCA_036785275.1 Cancer borealis | reverse complement strand
TCCTTGCCTACCTTAATATTCCCACGCCTACCTTAATATTCCCACGCCTACCAAAATATTCCCACGCCTTAGTTAATATTCCCACGCCTAACTTAATATTCCCACGCCTACCTTAATATTCCCGCGCCTAACTTAATATTCCCACGCCTACCTTAATATTCCCACGCCTAACTTAATATTCCCACGCCTACCTTAATATTCCTACGCCTAACTTAATATTCCCACGCCTACCTTAGTATTCCCACGCCTAACTTAATATTCCCACGCCTAACTTAATATTCCCACGCCTAACTTAATATTCCCATGCCTACCTTAATATTCCCACGCCTACCTTAATATTCCCACGCCTAACTTAATATTCCCACGCCTACCAAAATATTCCCACGTCTACCTTAATATTCCCACGCCTACCTTAATATTCCCACGCCTACCAAAATATTTCCACGCCTACCTTAATATTCCCACGCCTACCTTAATATTCCCACGCCTACCTTAATATTCCCACGCCTAACTTAATATTCTCATGCCTACCAAAATATTCCCACGCCTACCTTAATATTCCCACGCCTAACTTAATATTCCCACGCCTAACTTAATATTCCCACGCCTAACTTAATATTCCCACACCTATCTTAATATTCCCACGCCTAACTTAATATTCCCACGCCTACCAAAATATTCCCACGCCTACCTTAATATTCCCACGCCTAACTTAATATTCCCACGCCTACCTTAGTATTCCCACGCCTAACTTAATATTCCCATGCCTACCTAAATATTCCCACGCCTAACTTAATATTCCCACGCCTACCTTAATATTCCCACACCTAACTTAATATTCCCACGCCTATCTTAATATTCCCACGCCTATTTTAATTTCTCATGCCGTTTATCCTAATGTATATTCAATTACATTCCTCCCATTTGTTTTTGTTTCCTTCAATATTTCAACATTTTTTTTTTTTTTATCAATATATTACGTTCACTTTAGTATCGTTAATGTCTTCCAATGTTCCTACAGTTACTTAATATATTTATATGCTTAATAAACGGTATTATTTCCAGTTTTTTTTCTAATAATATTCTTCTGTATTTATACGAACTTAACTAATTTTGTTTCATATATTTCCTTTTTCTTGATATTCTTTAATTTGATGTTATCGTATTTAAGGTAATATTATCATGTTATTCTACTTTGTTAATTAATGTTTCTGTACGTCAGTTGTTATCTTGCTGTTGTTATGCGTTTTTTTTTTATTGATAATCTTTAGTTTGTTGTTAATACTTTGAATGTTATAAGTATATGCACTATTTTTTTTTTATAGCTGTTCTGGGTTTATACTGTTTTTCTTCTTACTTGTTTACTCTTTTATTTATGTTTCTGAACTTAAAAACACAGATACAATATCATACCCACTTTCCCATAATTACCTTCTCTCCCTCCCTCTCTTCTCCCTTTTTCCTTCCCTCTTTCCTTCCCTCTCTCTCTTTCTCCTTCCAGTCCTCTTCCTCCCTCTCTCTTTCCTTCTTTCATCCCCCTCTTCCTCCCTCTCTCCCTTTATCTATCTTTTTCTCCTTTCCTCTTTCTCCTTCTCTTTTTTTTAGTTTTCATTTTTTATTTAAACATTCCCTTACAATAAAGACTCAAAGTTAATTTTTTTTCACCATGAACTATTCTAAGAGCCTTGCATGCGGCACTACGAACTCTACTCTCTCCCTTCTCTCCCTCTCTCTCTTCTTTCCCTCTTTCCTTCTCTCCTTCCCTCTCTCCCTTCTTCTCTTCCTCCCTCTCTCCACCCCTCTCTCTCTTCCTCCTTCCGTTCCTTCTATCCTCCCTCTTTCTCCCCATTCTTCTTTCTCTCCCTCCTTTAATTTTTTTCTACTGTATCCCTATCACACACACACGCACATGCACACGGACACGCACACGCGCACACACACACACACACACACACACACACACACACACACACACACACGCACACACATACGCACACACACACACACACACACACACACACACACACACACACACACACACACACACACACACACACACACACACACACAGTTCTACGCTAATGTTGTTTACAATCTAGCTTTATCAATTGTTTTTCTTTCTTTCTATCCTTTTCTCCTTTACCTCCATATCCTCCTCCCTCCCCCCCATTCTCTCCCTTTTTTCCCTTACACCTATTCGTCTTTCCTCCCTATTCCTCCTTTATCATAATTCTCCTCACCTTTCTTTCCTCCTTTATTATCCTTTCCTCTCTCTCCTTCTCTCCATTAATCTCCTCTTCACCCACCCTTCTTTATCTCTCCTCTCCTCCCACATAACCATTACCCTGCCATTCCAGCTTCAGGACAAATGACTGACGGACATTTAGCCGACAGACTTTTCATCGACGGACATTTGGGCGAACGGATATCTGATTGAATTGACATTTCACTGAACCGACATTTGGTCGACAGACATTTCACCGACGGATGAACGAATATTTGACCGAATGGACATTCAGCCGAAAATTGAACAACTGAACAGACAATTGTCAAAATTGTTTTTCATTTTGATACACATACAAAATTTAGATATGTGAATTTTTGTTAACCTATCTTAACCTAACCTAACCAAACCTAACCTATCATTGAGAAATATAAAGAGTATCCCAGAATTTATTCCTTTAGAGCAATTTCCCACAATCTTTATGTATTCAAAAACATAAAATTGTATAATGCCTTTTTTGAAAACCAAAATAAACAAAATCTGAATGACCATATGTCCATTTGGCGAGATATCCGATATTCAGTGAAATGTCCATTCGGCCAGATTAGGTTAATAAAAATTCATTCACCCAACTTTTGTATATGTATTAAAAGGAACAACAAGTTTGTCAATTGTCTTCGGCCGTTCAATTTTCAGTCAAATGTCCATTGGGTCAGATATCCGTTCGATCAAATGTTCATCGGCCAAATGTCCGTTCGACCAAATGTCCGTCGGCCAAATGTCCGTCGGCCAAATGTCCGTCGACCATTTGTTCGGCCACGGCCATCCCCTCCCCTACCAGTCCCTACCTACCTCATAACTCTGCCTTCACCCTTCACCCTTCATGATGGATGGCACCCTCACCGGCTCACTCCTCTTACATACCTACACCCCTTCCCCTTCCCTACCTTACCCTGCCGTTGTACTTACAGGGTCATACAAGTGATAGGGGTCATGTTACAGGGTCTTATTGGTAGGGTACGTTCGTCTGTCTTTCTATCTGCCTGATCCTGGGAACTCACAATAGAAGAATCTCCCCTTGTTCCTCTCTATGTACTTCTGCACATTACAGCCCCCGCCACCATCTCTCTCTCTCTCTCTCTCTCTCTCTCTCTCTCTCTCTCTCTCTCTCTCTCTCTCTCTCTCTCTCTCTCTCTCTCTCTCTCTCTATTTCCAGTCACCTGAAAATCTGTACTCCTCCCTGGTTGACTCAACACATGACTTCTACACCCGGTACGTGACGCGACCACACGTTAAAAGAAATCGTGAGGCTTACGCCTGGACGCTGGACCAACGTATTCTCCAGGCAGAAAGGAAGACTGTGGATGACGGCCTTGCATTTCAGGGGCAACCAACACCCGCTCGTCTCCTACAGTACCAGGCGTCCAGAGATGACCTTGTTGCCCTTCAGCAGTGTGCCCACACGGAGTCTTGGAGGAAATTCACCGACGGCATCAACCATCAGACAAGCGTCGGCTCCATGTGGCACATGATAAACAGAGTCATCAAGAGGAAGCCACAGAGTGCTCTTCACCACAGCCCAGCCCAGTATGCACAGGACTTAATAAATACCTGGTCTGAGCAGGCGCAGTCACGCAATCTTCCCGCCCACATTCAAGATGCACTCTCCACCCACAGGGACGTCCGTACTCTGCGTCTAATGGCTGCGTTACTCCAAGCAGATGAAGACGATGACATGCTCATCACAGAGGAAGAACTGCGCCGTGCTCTCATCAGGTGTAAGGCAACAGCTCCCGGGGATGATGGCGTTACATACCAAGTCCTCCGCCTCCTCCTCAAAGTCCGTGGAAATCCCTTGCTACAGCTTTACAATCTTTGCTTCTGCAGGGGATACGTACCGCGTGCCTGGACCTCCAGTACCATTGTGCCCATCCCAAAACCTGGCACAGACAAGTTTAGGCCCATATCACTCACCTCCTGTTTCTGCAAAGTGCTAGAGCGTGTACTCCTCACCCGCCTCATGTTCCGTCTACAAGACAAGTTATCTCCCTGTCTGTATGGCTTCCTACCACAGAGGAGCACACATCATTGCCTGATGGAACTGTACGCCCGCCTCTCCCACACCAGTGTAGTAGCATTTCTTGATCTCAAAAGTGCTTTCGACGTTGCTAACGGGGAGGTTATTCTTGACCAGCTGGTTGAGTTTGGTGTGCAAGGAAATCTCCTGCGATGGATACGTGGTTATCTACGTAACAGGACCTCACGTGTGCTTTTCAAAGGGGCAAGTAGTACGTACAAGGAACTTGAGCTTGGTACTCCACAGGGCGGGGTGTTAAGTCCTTTCCTTTTCAATATTCTGATGCACCGCTTGCTGACTCTTCTTCCTAATATTCCCGGTACAACTGTCCTCTGTTACGCTGACGACATCTGTGTGCATTCCACCTCTGCTGCCGATCTTCAGCGCTTCCTCCAGGCTTTCCATGAATCGTCTTCTGCTTGTGGCCTCATCCTCTCCCCTGACAAGAGTCGAGTATTCTCTCCACGGAGCCCCAGAGCACTTCCTGTGTTCACTGCAGGACACAGTATCATCCCATCCTGCACACAGTACTTGTACCTGGGAGCGCCGGCGCGCGTCACTCCTGCCATACCTGCTCGGCAGCGCATCCATCCCATTATACAGGACCTCCTGCACCGATTAGAACAGCGCTTTGTCCCCTTCAAGTGGCTGACTAATAATGCTGCCGGAATCTCCATCCCCTTGGCAAAAAACATCTAC
>JAXIVD010002327.1:25000-62532 GCA_036785275.1 Cancer borealis | reverse complement strand
AATAATAAAAAGCATTGGAATATACAAGTAGGTCATAACTCTTTGATTAAATTGGTCTCGGCCAGGAAAATCATCAGGTTATCGACCACATCCGGATGCTGGTCACCCAGAAGGGTGGTCTGCGTCATCGGAATGCGGCGGGCCTCACAGCAAGCTGCGAGGGACCGTCGCGCCTCCCGATAACGCACACAGTGAAGCAGGATGTGGTCGATAGAGAGGGTAGTGTGACAGGTGATGCATTGGGGTGGGAAGGCGTGGGCGATGTAGGAGAGCATGTGGGTGGGTAGGGTGCAGCCCATCCTGAGGCGTCCGAGGACCACCTCCTGACGCCTTGTGGGGCGGTTGGAGGAAGCCCACTCGCCCAGGATGGGTTTCACTGTGATAAGATGGAGGTTGTCCCAGTGACTTTGCCACAGGAGGTAAACTGATGATTTTGCAGCCGAGAGACATGACTGCAGATCGCGACGGAGGTTCCACGCTCCCTCGAGCTCTGCAGCGGGCCTAGCCAGCATGTCAGCCTGCTCATTCCCGTAAATACGCGAATGACCAGGCACCCAAAACAAAGAAAAAGACTTACGGCGTGAATTTAACTTATTAATGATGTTGCCTTGGATTTCATTGGCATCCGTGCGCCCTGACTCTATCGCCTGAAGGGCTGACATAGTCCGTGAAAATGACAATTACGTTATGATTTGAATTTAGTGCATAATCTATGGCTTTATCAATTGCAAAAAGTTCTGAGGAAAAAACCGATATATGGGAAGGTAGACGGAACCTGAGGGCACATTCACGCGACCAAACACTAGCACCCACACATTCATTCGACTTGGAGCCGTCAGTGTACAGGTGGAGCGAGGGAGGGAGGTTAGCGACGAGAGCCCGGAAGTGATATCCTATCTCCACTTCGGTCATGGCAGGCTTGTGCTTGGGTAGCCATTTTGTAATGGTGGTGGCTTTGGGCTCCCAAGGGGCTTTATTTGGTAGCACCATCTGGTCAACACCGTCAAGGTCCACCTCACACCTCTGGCATAAAGTGTGAAGGCGGACCGCTAGTGGACGGTGTCGACCAGCGTGGAGATGGTGGTGCTGTTGAATCATGTTAGCTGCCATGATACCGAGTGGAGTCTTCCGGGCCGTTGACAGGCCGTATGCCAGTAATAGGCCGTCCCGTCGCACACTTAGTGGTGGTATATTGGCCTCAACCTCCAAACGCCCCACGCGTGTACACCGTAGGGCTCCAAGACACATTCGCAGACATGCATTCTGAAATACATCCAGCCTCCTCAGTGTTGCGTCCGACGCAGACCCATATACCGGTGAGCCATAGTCTAAGTGAGAACGAATTAAGGACTTGTACACCATTAATAAAGATTTTCTGTCTGCTCCCCAAGAAGTACCTGATAGGTATTTTAGGACATTGACTTTTTTATGGCAACGAACTAGTAAATTATTTGTGTGTTTTCCAATTGAGTCTGCTGTCAAAATGCAGACCCAAGAACTTAACTGAATTTTGAAACGGTATCGGCTGACCTTGAAGAGAAATATGTAAAGCGGGAATTTTACGTTGAGTGAAAACTACACCGATACATTTTGGAACAGAAAACTTAAATCCCCACAGAGAGGCCCACTGTTGGACGGAGTCAAGAGCAATTTGAATCCGTCCAGCCGAGAACTGTGCATTTGGCGACGAATGCCATAACGCACAGTCGTCAGCATAGAGCGAGTATTTAAGATTTTTTGGGACAGGAGTTGATGACAGAATATCATTAATCATAACACAAAATAAAGTAGGACTAAGAACACTACCCTGTGGCACCCCATTTTCCTGGACATAAATGTCCGAGAATACGTTACCGGGAAGCTTGACAGAGAAAGTTCTGTCCTGTAAGAAATTATAAACAAAAATAGGCAAGTTACCTCTTAAGCCGTGAGCATGGAGTTTCATGAGGATACCGTGTCGCCATGTCATGTCGAAGGCTTTGTGAATGTCCAAGAACACTCCTATCATGAATTCTTTTTTGGCGAAAGCCTCTGAAATGCAATGCTCCAGGTGCATTAAATGGTCCATCGTGCTTCGGTATTTACGAAAACCCGATTGTTGACCACTTAACACACCTTTTGCTTCTAAAACAAAAAATAGCCTTTTGTTAATCATGCGTTCCATGACCTTACAGAGACAGCTCGTGAGCGCAATAGGGCGAAACGCACTGGGGTCCGTAAGGCGACCAGTCTTTTTGGGTATTGGGATAACGTGAGCAAAGTGCCAAGATTGGGGGAAGGTGTGAGTGGTCCAGATTCTATTATAAAGGGAGAGTAATTTAGTAAGTGAACTAGGGCCAAGATGTTGGAGCATGCTGTATGATATTTGATCTGGACCAGGACTGGAGCCTTTACAGGATTTCAGGGCAAGGAGGAGTTCATCCGGCGTAAACTCTGAGTTGTAATCAGTGTTTACGCCTCCTGTGGCAAAGTTTGGGACTGTTTGTTCTGCTGCCTCCTTCCGGGGAAGGAAGGCAGGGTGGAACGAGGCGGAGCTACTCGCCTGTTCAAATTGCCGGGCTAAGGTGTTGGCAATAGCTGGGGGGGTGTCTGTAACATCCCCGTTGGTGATGAGTGTGGTTATCGGAGTGGTTGTTTTTTTCCCGCTAAGGACATGGACTGTGTTCCATACCTGTCCTAGCGGGGTTGTACGGCTTACTGATGACGTGAACTCTCTGAAAGAGCCCCTCTTAGCTTGAAGGATGACTTTCCTTGCCTGAGCCCTTGCCTTTTTATAGGCCATGAAATTAGCTTGACTGGGCTGCTGGCTGAAATACCTGTATCGCCTATTACGCTCACGAAGTGCTTGTCGGCAATCCGTTGTCCACCATGGAACTCCATGCTTTGTGTGAATTGTAGAAGTTTTCGGAATACATGCCTCAGCGGCGTGTAAAATGGATTGTGTTGCGTTGCTAACAATTGTGTCAGTGTCCTCGCCAGATATATCCACATCGGCGATCACACGGAAGGTTGCCCAATCTGCTTTCTTAAAATTAAATTTAGGTGGAGGAGGGATAGTGGCATCGTCGCGTGCGTAAGAAATGCAGATTGGTAGGTGGTCACTTCCGTATGCGTCGTCGCTGACCTCCCAAGAGAAGTCAGAGAACATATTTGGCGAGGCCAATGACAAGTCAATGGCAGTCGCGTTACCTGTCCGATCGTCTACACGAGTCGCACAACCATTGTTCAGAAGACAGAGGTTTGTCTGTAGGAGAATGTTAACAATCTGTTCCCCACGTACACTTGACCTCTCACTGCCCCATTGCTGATGATTGGCGTTAAAGTCGCCCAAAACCAGCTTGTTGCCTGGAAGCTGGCGAAATAACGACCTTAAGTCATCATCAGCAATAGGCGTATTGGGAGGCAAGTAGAGAGAACAGATAGCCAGATACGTGCCATTGAATTTCACTCTGCACGCGACTACCTCCAGAGTGGTATCCAACGTCACTTCTGTGTGTGGTAGTGTTTTATGTGTGTGTATACGGCCACGCCGTGACCGTCGTGTCTTCTGTACGCATGGTAGTGTTTTAGTACTGAAGGATCAGGATGATCCTCCAGCATCGTCTCTTGTAGGCAAATAACGGACGGCCTGTGTAAGTTCACTAAAAGTGACAAATATGGAAGTTTATTCCGAATACTTCTACAGTTCCACTGTAAAACGTTGAACGTAATGGTTTAAGAGTTATGGGAGCGGCCGTGTTTCTCAGTTTTTTTGCGCTCGGAGGCGCTAGCCGGGGACCTCTCTCGGCCCTTGCAAGAGGAGATCTGCATCGGTTCATCAATAGTTAACTCCCCGGAGCTGGTCGAGAGGGAGCGAGCGTGAGAGCCCCTCCTCGATGGCGCGGGAGCTGGGATGACATGAGAGGAGGAATTGCGTTCTAATTTTGTGTAATTACATTTATTATTATCCTTGTCGTTCTTTTCTTTCTTTGGTGGAGTGGTAGAGACAGCAGAGGCATATTTGGTTTTAGTGGAGGAGGAGGTAGAGATGGAGCTGGAGGTGGAGGTGGAGGAAGAGGAGGGGGAGGAGGAAGAGGCAGGTGTGGTGGTTTTTCTGGTAGTAGGTGTTGGAGGAGTGGATGAGGTACTTTTAGTGAGAGAAACAGCTGGGGCAGGTGCAGCCGGCAGAGGCTCAGTCTGAATCGAAACAGACTTCATCACTGGACGCATCTGTACGCTTGCCGCGTATGAAACGCCTGGAGAAGGCGCGACGTGCGCCTCCTTCACTCGCTTCCTCGCGTCTAAGTACGAGATGCCTTCGACTGCCTTAACGGTACAGACCTCTTTCTCCAGCTTCCAAGCAGGACAATCCCGCGAGAAAGTAGAGTGAGCTTCTGAACAGTTACGACACTTCTCTACCAATGACAAACACTGTTCCGACAAATTACCTTCGCTAGCACACTTACCACAAAAAGAGTGAACCGAACGACAAGCATTTCCGTGGTGACCATAGAGTTGACATTTAAAGCACCGAAGAGGGTTTGGAATATAGGGACGAACGGGAACCCGCTCGTATCCTACATCCACTCTATCAGGCAACTTGGCAACAGCAAAAGTTAAAGTGACTGAAGCAGTGTTCCTTCTCGCACCGTCAACGAATTTAGTTATCTTTCTAGCCCCAATGACGCCCTGATCATACATGTTATCAACGATTTCGTCTTCCGTCATATCCACAAAATCGCGATGGGAGGCAACCCCCCGACACGAGTTCATGGATACTGGGATCGAAGCTTCAATCTCAATATCATGCATGCGTTGTAGCTTCATTAGGGAACTGACCTGTTTGGAGTTGAATGTTTCAATTAATAGATCTCCGCTTGCAAGTTTTTTTTACATTGGCAACAGTACCAATGTTTACATCAATGACTTTTTTAATTATAAAAGAATTTACAGTAGAAAGGCGGGTCTGGGTCTTAGATTTTAGAGTCACATAGGTTGCTTTGTCGGGGGAGATGGGCCGTGTGTTCATCAGGGGTGGTCGGTCTGGACCCTCCCTCCCCCTAGAGGGGGGAGGGGGGGAAGCGGCGTCAGCCATGGGGTACACCCCCCTCCTACAGGAGGGGAGCGGGACACAAGCGGGAGGACACCAGGGAGGAGTTTCCTAGAGTCAGATTGTCTTGCCAAACCACTCTAGGGGGGCCGATCGGTGTTAATTCACCCCAAAAGCACGCTCACTGAGGCGGACACTCCGTAGGTGAGAGAGGAAGGACAATCTGACAACCTGACAACAGACACTTACTGTTGTCACTAAGGTGAGGACAATGAAGTAGCAAAACTCAGTACATGGGTAGAGGGACACCTATATTTATTTAGCTAACCTAGACCTGATGGGCCGTCAAAATATGTTAATCACCCGAAGGTGAAAGACAAAAGCGGCAGAACAACGTGCACTCAGTACAGTGTCTGGGCTCAGTCTGACTGACCTTTTTTTTTTTTTTTTTTTTTTTTTTTTTTTGGCCATCAGCCATGGCATAGGCTATTAGGCCATATAAATTTAAGTTTAACTTATTTTATTCATTTATTTATTTTATTTTATTTTATTTTAATTTTTATTTATTTATTTATTTATTTTTTATTTTTTATTTTTTTATTTACTTATTAAATTTTATTCCCTTTAATTTATTTAATTATATATTTTTTATTCATTTTATATTTTCATACATAGAAATACATTCATACAATTTCAGACACGCATCATGCACACACATTCATACTTGGGAGCCTGAACCTAAGGCAAAAACTAAAGTCATTAGTCAGGGTAGGTGAGGGACAAAAATAGTACATACATACAATGGGGGAGGATACGTACGAATACGTATTTACAATAAACATGGGGAATAATTGACATTCACGCCAGACATATAATACATACTCTCATTCATATCAAAACATATATATATATTAAGGGAAGGTGCAGTATATACAAGGGTGTACAATAATAAAAAGCATTGGAATATACAAGTAGGTCATAACTCTTTGATTAAATTGGTCTCGGCCAGGAAAATCATCAGGTTATCGACCACATCCGGATGCTGGTCACCCAGAAGGGTGGTCTGCGTCATCGGAATGCGGCGGGCCTCACAGCAAGCTGCGAGGGACCGTCGCGCCTCCCGATAACGCACACAGTGAAGCAGGATGTGGTCGATAGAGAGGGTAGTGTGACAGGTGATGCATTGGGGTGGGAAGGCGTGGGCGATGTAGGAGAGCATGTGGGTGGGTAGGGTGCAGCCCATCCTGAGGCGTCCGA
Organism: Cancer borealis; assembly: GCA_036785275.1. Taxonomy (NCBI): domain Eukaryota; kingdom Metazoa; phylum Arthropoda; class Malacostraca; order Decapoda; family Cancridae; genus Cancer; species Cancer borealis. Next base: position 56,246 of record JAXIVD010002327.1, on the reverse strand, counting down.
GGACCACCTCCTGACGCCTTGTGGGGCGGTTGGAGGAAGCCCACTCGCCCAGGATGGGTTTCACTGTGATAAGATGGAGGTTGTCCCAGTGACTTTGCCACAGGAGGTAAACTGATGATTTTGCAGCCGAGAGACATGACTGCAGATCGCGACGGAGGTTCCACGCTCCCTCGAGCTCTGCAGCGGGCCTAGCCAGCATGTCAGCCTGCTCATTCCCGTAAATACGCGAATGACCAGGCACCCAAAACAAAGAAAAAGACTTACGGCGTGAATTTAACTTATTAATGATGTTGCCTTGGATTTCATTGGCATCCGTGCGCCCTGACTCTATCGCCTGAAGGGCTGACATAGTCCGTGAAAATGACAATTACGTTATGATTTGAATTTAGTGCATAATCTATGGCTTTATCAATTGCAAAAAGTTCTGAGGAAAAAACCGATATATGGGAAGGTAGACGGAACCTGAGGGCACATTCACGCGACCAAACACTAGCACCCACACATTCATTCGACTTGGAGCCGTCAGTGTACAGGTGGAGCGAGGGAGGGAGGCTAGCGACGAGAGCCCGGAAGTGATATCCTATCTCCACTTCGGTCATGGCAGGCTTGTGCTTGGGTAGCCATTTTGTAATGGTGGTGGCTTTGGGCTCCCAAGGGGCTTTATTTGGTAGCACCATCTGGTCAACACCGTCAAGGTCCACCTCACACCTCTGGCATAAAGTGTGAAGGCGGACCGCTAGTGGACGGTGTCGACCAGCGTGGAGATGGTGGTGCTGTTGAATCATGTTAGCTGCCATGATACCGAGTGGAGTCTTCCGGGCCGTTGACAGGCCGTATGCCAGTAATAGGCCGTCCCGTCGCACACTTAGTGGTGGTATATTGGCCTCAACCTCCAAACGCCCCACGCGTGTACACCGTAGGGCTCCAAGACACATTCGCAGACATGCATTCTGAAATACATCCAGCCTCCTCAGTGTTGCGTCCGACGCAGACCCATATACCGGTGAGCCATAGTCTAAGTGAGAACGAATTAAGGACTTGTACACCATTAATAAAGATTTTCTGTCTGCTCCCCAAGAAGTACCTGATAGGTATTTTAGGACATTGACTTTTTTATGGCAACGAACTAGTAAATTATTTGTGTGTTTTCCAATTGAGTCTGCTGTCAAAATGCAGACCCAAGAACTTAACTGAATTTTGAAACGGTATCGGCTGACCTTGAAGAGAAATATGTAAAGCGGGAATTTTACGTTGAGTGAAAACTACACCGATACATTTTGGAACAGAAAACTTAAATCCCCACAGAGAGGCCCACTGTTGGACGGAGTCAAGAGCAATTTGAATCCGTCCAGCCGAGAACTGTGCATTTGGCGACGAATGCCATAACGCACAGTCGTCAGCATAGAGCGAGTATTTAAGATTTTTTGGGACAGGAGTTGATGACAGAATATCATTAATCATAACACAAAATAAAGTAGGACTAAGAACACTACCCTGTGGCACCCCATTTTCCTGGACATAAATGTCCGAGAATACGTTACCGGGAAGCTTGACAGAGAAAGTTCTGTCCTGTAAGAAATTATAAACAAAAATAGGCAAGTTACCTCTTAAGCCGTGAGCATGGAGTTTCATGAGGATACCGTGTCGCCATGTCATGTCGAAGGCTTTGTGAATGTCCAAGAACACTCCTATCATGAATTCTTTTTTGGCGAAAGCCTCTGAAATGCAATGCTCCAGGTGCATTAAATGGTCCATCGTGCTTCGGTATTTACGAAAACCCGATTGTTGACCACTTAACACACCTTTTGCTTCTAAAACAAAAAATAGCCTTTTGTTAATCATGCGTTCCATGACCTTACAGAGACAGCTCGTGAGCGCAATAGGGCGAAACGCACTGGGGTCCGTAAGGCGACCAGTCTTTTTGGGTATTGGGATAACGTGAGCAAAGTGCCAAGATTGGGGGAAGGTGTGAGTGGTCCAGATTCTATTATAAAGGGAGAGTAATTTAGTAAGTGAACTAGGGCCAAGATGTTGGAGCATGCTGTATGATATTTGATCTGGACCAGGACTGGAGCCTTTACAGGATTTCAGGGCAAGGAGGAGTTCATCCGGCGTAAACTCTGAGTTGTAATCAGTGTTTACGCCTCCTGTGGCAAAGTTTGGGACTGTTTGTTCTGCTGCCTCCTTCCGGGGAAGGAAGGCAGGGTGGAACGAGGCGGAGCTACTCGCCTGTTCAAATTGCCGGGCTAAGGTGTTGGCAATAGCTGGGGGGGTGTCTGTAACATCCCCGTTGGTGATGAGTGTGGTTATCGGAGTGGTTGTTTTTTTCCCGCTAAGGACATGGACTGTGTTCCATACCTGTCCTAGCGGGGTTGTACGGCTTACTGATGACGTGAACTCTCTGAAAGAGCCCCTCTTAGCTTGAAGGATGACTTTCCTTGCCTGAGCCCTTGCCTTTTTATAGGCCATGAAATTAGCTTGACTGGGCTGCTGGCTGAAATACCTGTATCGCCTATTACGCTCACGAAGTGCTTGTCGGCAATCCGTTGTCCACCATGGAACTCCATGCTTTGTGTGAATTGTAGAAGTTTTCGGAATACATGCCTCAGCGGCGTGTAAAATGGATTGTGTTGCGTTGCTAACAATTGTGTCAGTGTCCTCGCCAGATATATCCACATCGGCGATCACACGGAAGGTTGCCCAATCTGCTTTCTTAAAATTAAATTTAGGTGGAGGAGGGATAGTGGCATCGTCGCGTGCGTAAGAAATGCAGATTGGTAGGTGGTCACTTCCGTATGCGTCGTCGCTGACCTCCCAAGAGAAGTCAGAGAACATATTTGGCGAGGCCAATGACAAGTCAATGGCAGTCGCGTTACCTGTCCGATCGTCTACACGAGTCGCACAACCATTGTTCAGAAGACAGAGGTTTGTCTGTAGGAGAATGTTAACAATCTGTTCCCCACGTACACTTGACCTCTCACTGCCCCATTGCTGATGATTGGCGTTAAAGTCGCCCAAAACCAGCTTGTTGCCTGGAAGCTGGCGAAATAACGACCTTAAGTCATCATCAGCAATAGGCGTATTGGGAGGCAAGTAGAGAGAACAGATAGCCAGATACGTGCCATTGAATTTCACTCTGCACGCGACTACCTCCAGAGTGGTATCCAACGTCACTTCTGTGTGTGGTAGTGTTTTATGTGTGTGTATACGGCCACGCCGTGACCGTCGTGTCTTCTGTACGCATGGTAGTGTTTTAGTACTGAAGGATCAGGATGATCCTCCAGCATCGTCTCTTGTAGGCAAATAACGGACGGCCTGTGTAAGTTCACTAAAAGTGACAAATATGGAAGTTTATTCCGAATACTTCTACAGTTCCACTGTAAAACGTTGAACGTAATGGTTTAAGAGTTATGGGAGCGGCCGTGTTTCTCAGTTTTTTTGCGCTCGGAGGCGCTAGCCGGGGACCTCTCTCGGCCCTTGCAAGAGGAGATCTGCATCGGTTCATCAATAGTTAACTCCCCGGAGCTGGTCGAGAGGGAGCGAGCGTGAGAGCCCCTCCTCGATGGCGCGGGAGCTGGGATGACATGAGAGGAGGAATTGCGTTCTAATTTTGTGTAATTACATTTATTATTATCCTTGTCGTTCTTTTCTTTCTTTGGTGGAGTGGTAGAGACAGCAGAGGCATATTTGGTTTTAGTGGAGGAGGAGGTAGAGATGGAGCTGGAGGTGGAGGTGGAGGAAGAGGAGGGGGAGGAGGAAGAGGCAGGTGTGGTGGTTTTTCTGGTAGTAGGTGTTGGAGGAGTGGATGAGGTACTTTTAGTGAGAGAAACAGCTGGGGCAGGTGCAGCCGGCAGAGGCTCAGTCTGAATCGAAACAGACTTCATCACTGGACGCATCTGTACGCTTGCCGCGTATGAAACGCCTGGAGAAGGCGCGACGTGCGCCTCCTTCACTCGCTTCCTCGCGTCTAAGTACGAGATGCCTTCGACTGCCTTAACGGTACAGACCTCTTTCTCCAGCTTCCAAGCAGGACAATCCCGCGAGAAAGTAGAGTGAGCTTCTGAACAGTTACGACACTTCTCTACCAATGACAAACACTGTTCCGACAAATTACCTTCGCTAGCACACTTACCACAAAAAGAGTGAACCGAACGACAAGCATTTCCGTGGTGACCATAGAGTTGACATTTAAAGCACCGAAGAGGGTTTGGAATATAGGGACGAACGGGAACCCGCTCGTATCCTACATCCACTCTATCAGGCAACTTGGCAACAGCAAAAGTTAAAGTGACTGAAGCAGTGTTCCTTCTCGCACCGTCAACGAATTTAGTTATCTTTCTAGCCCCAATGACGCCCTGATCATACATGTTATCAACGATTTCGTCTTCCGTCATATCCACAAAATCGCGATGGGAGGCAACCCCCCGACACGAGTTCATGGATACTGGGATCGAAGCTTCAATCTCAATATCATGCATGCGTTGTAGCTTCATTAGGGAACTGACCTGTTTGGAGTTGAATGTTTCAATTAATAGATCTCCGCTTGCAAGTTTTTTTTACATTGGCAACAGTACCAATGTTTACATCAATGACTTTTTTAATTATAAAAGAATTTACAGTAGAAAGGCGGGTCTGGGTCTTAGATTTTAGAGTCACATAGGTTGCTTTGTCGGGGGAGATGGGCCGTGTGTTCATCAGGGGTGGTCGGTCTGGACCCTCCCTCCCCCTAGAGGGGGGAGGGGGGGAAGCGGCGTCAGCCATGGGGTACACCCCCCTCCTACAGGAGGGGAGCGGGACACAAGCGGGAGGACACCAGGGAGGAGTTTCCTAGAGTCAGATTGTCTTGCCAAACCACTCTAGGGGGGCCGATCGGTGTTAATTCACCCCAAAAGCACGCTCACTGAGGCGGACACTCCGTAGGTGAGAGAGGAAGGACAATCTGACAACCTGACAACAGACACTTACTGTTGTCACTAAGGTGAGGACAATGAAGTAGCAAAACTCAGTACATGGGTAGAGGGACACCTATATTTATTTAGCTAACCTAGACCTGATGGGCCGTCAAAATATGTTAATCACCCGAAGGTGAAAGACAAAAGCGGCAGAACAACGTGCACTCAGTACAGTGTCTGGGCTCAGTCTGACTGACCTTTTTTTTTTTTTTTTTTTTTTTTTTTTTTTGGCCATCAGCCATGGCATAGGCTATTAGGCCATATAAATTTAAGTTTAACTTATTTTATTCATTTATTTATTTTATTTTATTTTATTTTAATTTTTATTTATTTATTTATTTATTTTTTATTTTTTATTTTTTTATTTACTTATTAAATTTTATTCCCTTTAATTTATTTAATTATATATTTTTTATTCATTTTATATTTTCATACATAGAAATACATTCATACAATTTCAGACACGCATCATGCACACACATTCATACTTGGGAGCCTGAACCTAAGGCAAAAACTAAAGTCATTAGTCAGGGTAGGTGAGGGACAAAAATAGTACATACATACAATGGGGGAGGATACGTACGAATACGTATTTACAATAAACATGGGGAATAATTGACATTCACGCCAGACATATAATACATACTCTCATTCATATCAAAACATATATATATATTAAGGGAAGGTGCAGTATATACAAGGGTGTACAATAATAAAAAGCATTGGAATATACAAGTAGGTCATAACTCTTTGATTAAATTGGTCTCGGCCAGGAAAATCATCAGGTTATCGACCACATCCGGATGCTGGTCACCCAGAAGGGTGGTCTGCGTCATCGGAATGCGGCGGGCCTCACAGCAAGCTGCGAGGGACCGTCGCGCCTCCCGATAACGCACACAGTGAAGCAGGATGTGGTCGATAGAGAGGGTAGTGTGACAGGTGATGCATTGGGGTGGGAAGGCGTGGGCGATGTAGGAGAGCATGTGGGTGGGTAGGGTGCAGCCCATCCTGAGGCGTCCGAGGACCACCTCCTGACGCCTTGTGGGGCGGTTGGAGGAAGCCCACTCGCCCAGGATGGGTTTCACTGTGATAAGATGGAGGTTGTCCCAGTGACTTTGCCACAGGAGGTAAACTGATGATTTTGCAGCCGAGAGACATGACTGCAGATCGCGACGGAGGTTCCACGCTCCCTCGAGCTCTGCAGCGGGCCTAGCCAGCATGTCAGCCTGCTCATTCCCGTAAATACGCGAATGACCAGGCACCCAAAACAAAGAAAAAGACTTACGGCGTGAATTTAACTTATTAATGATGTTGCCTTGGATTTCATTGGCATCCGTGCGCCCTGACTCTATCGCCTGAAGGGCTGACATAGTCCGTGAAAATGACAATTACGTTATGATTTGAATTTAGTGCATAATCTATGGCTTTATCAATTGCAAAAAGTTCTGAGGAAAAAACCGATATATGGGAAGGTAGACGGAACCTGAGGGCACATTCACGCGACCAAACACTAGCACCCACACATTCATTCGACTTGGAGCCGTCAGTGTACAGGTGGAGCGAGGGAGGGAGGCTAGCGACGAGAGCCCGGAAGTGATATCCTATCTCCACTTCGGTCATGGCAGGCTTGTGCTTGGGTAGCCATTTTGTAATGGTGGTGGCTTTGGGCTCCCAAGGGGCTTTATTTGGTAGCACCATCTGGTCAACACCGTCAAGGTCCACCTCACACCTCTGGCATAAAGTGTGAAGGCGGACCGCTAGTGGACGGTGTCGACCAGCGTGGAGATGGTGGTGCTGTTGAATCATGTTAGCTGCCATGATACCGAGTGGAGTCTTCCGGGCCGTTGACAGGCCGTATGCCAGTAATAGGCCGTCCCGTCGCACACTTAGTGGTGGTATATTGGCCTCAACCTCCAAACGCCCCACGCGTGTACACCGTAGGGCTCCAAGACACATTCGCAGACATGCATTCTGAAATACATCCAGCCTCCTCAGTGTTGCGTCCGACGCAGACCCATATACCGGTGAGCCATAGTCTAAGTGAGAACGAATTAAGGACTTGTACACCATTAATAAAGATTTTCTGTCTGCTCCCCAAGAAGTACCTGATAGGTATTTTAGGACATTGACTTTTTTATGGCAACGAACTAGTAAATTATTTGTGTGTTTTCCAATTGAGTCTGCTGTCAAAATGCAGACCCAAGAACTTAACTGAATTTTGAAACGGTATCGGCTGACCTTGAAGAGAAATATGTAAAGCGGGAATTTTACGTTGAGTGAAAACTACACCGATACATTTTGGAACAGAAAACTTAAATCCCCACAGAGAGGCCCACTGTTGGACGGAGTCAAGAGCAATTTGAATCCGTCCAGCCGAGAACTGTGCATTTGGCGACGAATGCCATAACGCACAGTCGTCAGCATAGAGCGAGTATTTAAGATTTTTTGGGACAGGAGTTGATGACAGAATATCATTAATCATAACACAAAATAAAGTAGGACTAAGAACACTACCCTGTGGCACCCCATTTTCCTGGACATAAATGTCCGAGAATACGTTACCGGGAAGCTTGACAGAGAAAGTTCTGTCCTGTAAGAAATTATAAACAAAAATAGGCAAGTTACCTCTTAAGCCGTGAGCATGGAGTTTCATGAGGATACCGTGTCGCCATGTCATGTCGAAGGCTTTGTGAATGTCCAAGAACACTCCTATCATGAATTCTTTTTTGGCGAAAGCCTCTGAAATGCAATGCTCCAGGTGCATTAAATGGTCCATCGTGCTTCGGTATTTACGAAAACCCGATTGTTGACCACTTAACACACCTTTTGCTTCTAAAACAAAAAATAGCCTTTTGTTAATCATGCGTTCCATGACCTTACAGAGACAGCTCGTGAGCGCAATAGGGCGAAACGCACTGGGGTCCGTAAGGCGACCAGTCTTTTTGGGTATTGGGATAACGTGAGCAAAGTGCCAAGATTGGGGGAAGGTGTGAGTGGTCCAGATTCTATTATAAAGGGAGAGTAATTTAGTAAGTGAACTAGGGCCAAGATGTTGGAGCATGCTGTATGATATTTGATCTGGACCAGGACTGGAGCCTTTACAGGATTTCAGGGCAAGGAGGAGTTCATCCGGCGTAAACTCTGAGTTGTAATCAGTGTTTACGCCTCCTGTGGCAAAGTTTGGGACTGTTTGTTCTGCTGCCTCCTTCCGGGGAAGGAAGGCAGGGTGGAACGAGGCGGAGCTACTCGCCTGTTCAAATTGCCGGGCTAAGGTGTTGGCAATAGCTGGGGGGGTGTCTGTAACATCCCCGTTGGTGATGAGTGTGGTTATCGGAGTGGTTGTTTTTTTCCCGCTAAGGACATGGACTGTGTTCCATACCTGTCCTAGCGGGGTTGTACGGCTTACTGATGACGTGAACTCTCTGAAAGAGCCCCTCTTAGCTTGAAGGATGACTTTCCTTGCCTGAGCCCTTGCCTTTTTATAGGCCATGAAATTAGCTTGACTGGGCTGCTGGCTGAAATACCTGTATCGCCTATTACGCTCACGAAGTGCTTGTCGGCAATCCGTTGTCCACCATGGAACTCCATGCTTTGTGTGAATTGTAGAAGTTTTCGGAATACATGCCTCAGCGGCGTGTAAAATGGATTGTGTTGCGTTGCTAACAATTGTGTCAGTGTCCTCGCCAGATATATCCACATCGGCGATCACACGGAAGGTTGCCCAATCTGCTTTCTTAAAATTAAATTTAGGTGGAGGAGGGATAGTGGCATCGTCGCGTGCGTAAGAAATGCAGATTGGTAGGTGGTCACTTCCGTATGCGTCGTCGCTGACCTCCCAAGAGAAGTCAGAGAACATATTTGGCGAGGCCAATGACAAGTCAATGGCAGTCGCGTTACCTGTCCGATCGTCTACACGAGTCGCACAACCATTGTTCAGAAGACAGAGGTTTGTCTGTAGGAGAATGTTAACAATCTGTTCCCCACGTACACTTGACCTCTCACTGCCCCATTGCTGATGATTGGCGTTAAAGTCGCCCAAAACCAGCTTGTTGCCTGGAAGCTGGCGAAATAACGACCTTAAGTCATCATCAGCAATAGGCGTATTGGGAGGCAAGTAGAGAGAACAGATAGCCAGATACGTGCCATTGAATTTCACTCTGCACGCGACTACCTCCAGAGTGGTATCCAACGTCACTTCTGTGTGTGGTAGTGTTTTATGTGTGTGTATACGGCCACGCCGTGACCGTCGTGTCTTCTGTACGCATGGTAGTGTTTTAGTACTGAAGGATCAGGATGATCCTCCAGCATCGTCTCTTGTAGGCAAATAACGGACGGCCTGTGTAAGTTCACTAAAAGTGACAAATATGGAAGTTTATTCCGAATACTTCTACAGTTCCACTGTAAAACGTTGAACGTAATGGTTTAAGAGTTATGGGAGCGGCCGTGTTTCTCAGTTTTTTTGCGCTCGGAGGCGCTAGCCGGGGACCTCTCTCGGCCCTTGCAAGAGGAGATCTGCATCGGTTCATCAATAGTTAACTCCCCGGAGCTGGTCGAGAGGGAGCGAGCGTGAGAGCCCCTCCTCGATGGCGCGGGAGCTGGGATGACATGAGAGGAGGAATTGCGTTCTAATTTTGTGTAATTACATTTATTATTATCCTTGTCGTTCTTTTCTTTCTTTGGTGGAGTGGTAGAGACAGCAGAGGCATATTTGGTTTTAGTGGAGGAGGAGGTAGAGATGGAGCTGGAGGTGGAGGTGGAGGAAGAGGAGGGGGAGGAGGAAGAGGCAGGTGTGGTGGTTTTTCTGGTAGTAGGTGTTGGAGGAGTGGATGAGGTACTTTTAGTGAGAGAAACAGCTGGGGCAGGTGCAGCCGGCAGAGGCTCAGTCTGAATCGAAACAGACTTCATCACTGGACGCATCTGTACGCTTGCCGCGTATGAAACGCCTGGAGAAGGCGCGACGTGCGCCTCCTTCACTCGCTTCCTCGCGTCTAAGTACGAGATGCCTTCGACTGCCTTAACGGTACAGACCTCTTTCTCCAGCTTCCAAGCAGGACAATCCCGCGAGAAAGTAGAGTGAGCTTCTGAACAGTTACGACACTTCTCTACCAATGACAAACACTGTTCCGACAAATTACCTTCGCTAGCACACTTACCACAAAAAGAGTGAACCGAACGACAAGCATTTCCGTGGTGACCATAGAGTTGACATTTAAAGCACCGAAGAGGGTTTGGAATATAGGGACGAACGGGAACCCGCTCGTATCCTACATCCACTCTATCAGGCAACTTGGCAACAGCAAAAGTTAAAGTGACTGAAGCAGTGTTCCTTCTCGCACCGTCAACGAATTTAGTTATCTTTCTAGCCCCAATGACGCCCTGATCATACATGTTATCAACGATTTCGTCTTCCGTCATATCCACAAAATCGCGATGGGAGGCAACCCCCCGACACGAGTTCATGGATACTGGGATCGAAGCTTCAATCTCAATATCATGCATGCGTTGTAGCTTCATTAGGGAACTGACCTGTTTGGAGTTGAATGTTTCAATTAATAGATCTCCGCTTGCAAGTTTTTTTTACATTGGCAACAGTACCAATGTTTACATCAATGACTTTTTTAATTATAAAAGAATTTACAGTAGAAAGGCGGGTCTGGGTCTTAGATTTTAGAGTCACATAGGTTGCTTTGTCGGGGGAGATGGGCCGTGTGTTCATCAGGGGTGATCGGTCTGGACCCTCCCTCCCCCTAGAGGGGGGAGGGGGGGAAGCGGCGTCAGCCATGGGGTACACCCCCCTCCTACAGGAGGGGAGCGGGACACAAGCGGGAGGACACCAGGGAGGAGTTTCCTAGAGTCAGATTGTCTTGCCAAACCACTCTAGGGGGGCCGATCGGTGTTAATTCACCCCAAAAGCACGCTCACTGAGGCGGACACTCCGTAGGTGAGAGAGGAAGGACAATCTGACAACCTGACAACAGACACTTACTGTTGTCACTAAGGTGAGGACAATGAAGTAGCAAAACTCAGTACATGGGTAGAGGGACACCTATATTTATTTAGCTAACCTAGACCTGATGGGCCGTCAAAATATGTTAATCACCCGAAGGTGAAAGACAAAAGCGGCAGAACAACGTGCACTCAGTACAGTGTCTGGGCTCAGTCTGACTGACCTTTTTTTTTTTTTTTTTTTTTTTTTTTTTGGCCATCAGCCATGGCATAGGCTATTAGGCCATATAAATTTAAGTTTAACTTATTTTATTCATTTATTTATTTTATTTTATTTTATTTTATTTTATTTTAATTTTTATTTATTTATTTATTTATTTTTTATTTTTTATTTTTTTATTTACTTATTAAATTTTATTCCCTTTAATTTATTTAATTATATATTTTTTATTCATTTTATATTTTCATACATAGAAATACATTCATACAATTTCAGACACGCATCATGCACACACATTCATACTTGGGAGCCTGAACCTAAGGCAAAAACTAAAGTCATTAGTCAGGGTAGGTGAGGGACAAAAATAGTACATACATACAATGGGGGAGGATACGTACGAATACGTATTTACAATAAACATGGGGAATAATTGACATTCACGCCAGACATATAATACATACTCTCATTCATATCAAAACATATATATATATATTAAGGGAAGGTGCAGTATATACAAGGGTGTACAATAATAAAAAGCATTGGAATATACAAGTAGGTCATAACTCTTTGATTAAATTGGTCTCGGCCAGGAAAATCATCAGGTTATCGACCACATCCGGATGCTGGTCACCCAGAAGGGTGGTCTGCGTCATCGGAATGCGGCGGGCCTCACAGCAAGCTGCGAGGGACCGTCGCGCCTCCCGATAACGCACACAGTGAAGCAGGATGTGGTCGATAGAGAGGGTAGTGTGACAGGTGATGCATTGGGGTGGGAAGGCGTGGGCGATGTAGGAGAGCATGTGGGTGGGTAGGGTGCAGCCCATCCTGAGGCGTCCGAGGACCACCTCCTGACGCCTTGTGGGGCGGTTGGAGGAAGCCCACTCGCCCAGGATGGGTTTCACTGTGATAAGATGGAGGTTGTCCCAGTGACTTTGCCACAGGAGGTAAACTGATGATTTTGCAGCCGAGAGACATGACTGCAGATCGCGACGGAGGTTCCACGCTCCCTCGAGCTCTGCAGCGGGCCTAGCCAGCATGTCAGCCTGCTCATTCCCGTAAATACGCGAATGACCAGGCACCCAAAACAAAGAAAAAGACTTACGGCGTGAATTTAACTTATTAATGATGTTGCCTTGGATTTCATTGGCATCCGTGCGCCCTGACTCTATCGCCTGAAGGGCTGACATAGTCCGTGAAAATGACAATTACGTTATGATTTGAATTTAGTGCATAATCTATGGCTTTATCAATTGCAAAAAGTTCTGAGGAAAAAACCGATATATGGGAAGGTAGACGGAACCTGAGGGCACATTCACGCGACCAAACACTAGCACCCACACATTCATTCGACTTGGAGCCGTCAGTGTACAGGTGGAGCGAGGGAGGGAGGCTAGCGACGAGAGCCCGGAAGTGATATCCTATCTCCACTTCGGTCATGGCAGGCTTGTGCTTGGGTAGCCATTTTGTAATGGTGGTGGCTTTGGGCTCCCAAGGGGCTTTATTTGGTAGCACCATCTGGTCAACACCGTCAAGGTCCACCTCACACCTCTGGCATAAAGTGTGAAGGCGGACCGCTAGTGGACGGTGTCGACCAGCGTGGAGATGGTGGTGCTGTTGAATCATGTTAGCTGCCATGATACCGAGTGGAGTCTTCCGGGCCGTTGACAGGCCGTATGCCAGTAATAGGCCGTCCCGTCGCACACTTAGTGGTGGTATATTGGCCTCAACCTCCAAACGCCCCACGCGTGTACACCGTAGGGCTCCAAGACACATTCGCAGACATGCATTCTGAAATACATCCAGCCTCCTCAGTGTTGCGTCCGACGCAGACCCATATACCGGTGAGCCATAGTCTAAGTGAGAACGAATTAAGGACTTGTACACCATTAATAAAGATTTTCTGTCTGCTCCCCAAGAAGTACCTGATAGGTATTTTAGGACATTGACTTTTTTATGGCAACGAACTAGTAAATTATTTGTGTGTTTTCCAATTGAGTCTGCTGTCAAAATGCAGACCCAAGAACTTAACTGAATTTTGAAACGGTATCGGCTGACCTTGAAGAGAAATATGTAAAGCGGGAATTTTACGTTGAGTGAAAACTACACCGATACATTTTGGAACAGAAAACTTAAATCCCCACAGAGAGGCCCACTGTTGGACGGAGTCAAGAGCAATTTGAATCCGTCCAGCCGAGAACTGTGCATTTGGCGACGAATGCCATAACGCACAGTCGTCAGCATAGAGCGAGTATTTAAGATTTTTTGGGACAGGAGTTGATGACAGAATATCATTAATCATAACACAAAATAAAGTAGGACTAAGAACACTACCCTGTGGCACCCCATTTTCCTGGACATAAATGTCCGAGAATACGTTACCGGGAAGCTTGACAGAGAAAGTTCTGTCCTGTAAGAAATTATAAACAAAAATAGGCAAGTTACCTCTTAAGCCGTGAGCATGGAGTTTCATGAGGATACCGTGTCGCCATGTCATGTCGAAGGCTTTGTGAATGTCCAAGAACACTCCTATCATGAATTCTTTTTTGGCGAAAGCCTCTGAAATGCAATGCTCCAGGTGCATTAAATGGTCCATCGTGCTTCGGTATTTACGAAAACCCGATTGTTGACCACTTAACACACCTTTTGCTTCTAAAACAAAAAATAGCCTTTTGTTAATCATGCGTTCCATGACCTTACAGAGACAGCTCGTGAGCGCAATAGGGCGAAACGCACTGGGGTCCGTAAGGCGACCAGTCTTTTTGGGTATTGGGATAACGTGAGCAAAGTGCCAAGATTGGGGGAAGGTGTGAGTGGTCCAGATTCTATTATAAAGGGAGAGTAATTTAGTAAGTGAACTAGGGCCAAGATGTTGGAGCATGCTGTATGATATTTGATCTGGACCAGGACTGGAGCCTTTACAGGATTTCAGGGCAAGGAGGAGTTCATCCGGCGTAAACTCTGAGTTGTAATCAGTGTTTACGCCTCCTGTGGCAAAGTTTGGGACTGTTTGTTCTGCTGCCTCCTTCCGGGGAAGGAAGGCAGGGTGGAACGAGGCGGAGCTACTCGCCTGTTCAAATTGCCGGGCTAAGGTGTTGGCAATAGCTGGGGGGGTGTCTGTAACATCCCCGTTGGTGATGAGTGTGGTTATCGGAGTGGTTGTTTTTTTCCCGCTAAGGACATGGACTGTGTTCCATACCTGTCCTAGCGGGGTTGTACGGCTTACTGATGACGTGAACTCTCTGAAAGAGCCCCTCTTAGCTTGAAGGATGACTTTCCTTGCCTGAGCCCTTGCCTTTTTATAGGCCATGAAATTAGCTTGACTGGGCTGCTGGCTGAAATACCTGTATCGCCTATTACGCTCACGAAGTGCTTGTCGGCAATCCGTTGTCCACCATGGAACTCCATGCTTTGTGTGAATTGTAGAAGTTTTCGGAATACATGCCTCAGCGGCGTGTAAAATGGATTGTGTTGCGTTGCTAACAATTGTGTCAGTGTCCTCGCCAGATATATCCACATCGGCGATCACACGGAAGGTTGCCCAATCTGCTTTCTTAAAATTAAATTTAGGTGGAGGAGGGATAGTGGCATCGTCGCGTGCGTAAGAAATGCAGATTGGTAGGTGGTCACTTCCGTATGCGTCGTCGCTGACCTCCCAAGAGAAGTCAGAGAACATATTTGGCGAGGCCAATGACAAGTCAATGGCAGTCGCGTTACCTGTCCGATCGTCTACACGAGTCGCACAACCATTGTTCAGAAGACAGAGGTTTGTCTGTAGGAGAATGTTAACAATCTGTTCCCCACGTACACTTGACCTCTCACTGCCCCATTGCTGATGATTGGCGTTAAAGTCGCCCAAAACCAGCTTGTTGCCTGGAAGCTGGCGAAATAACGACCTTAAGTCATCATCAGCAATAGGCGTATTGGGAGGCAAGTAGAGAGAACAGATAGCCAGATACGTGCCATTGAATTTCACTCTGCACGCGACTACCTCCAGAGTGGTATCCAACGTCACTTCTGTGTGTGGTAGTGTTTTATGTGTGTGTATACGGCCACGCCGTGACCGTCGTGTCTTCTGTACGCATGGTAGTGTTTTAGTACTGAAGGATCAGGATGATCCTCCAGCATCGTCTCTTGTAGGCAAATAACGGACGGCCTGTGTAAGTTCACTAAAAGTGACAAATATGGAAGTTTATTCCGAATACTTCTACAGTTCCACTGTAAAACGTTGAACGTAATGGTTTAAGAGTTATGGGAGCGGCCGTGTTTCTCAGTTTTTTTGCGCTCGGAGGCGCTAGCCGGGGACCTCTCTCGGCCCTTGCAAGAGGAGATCTGCATCGGTTCATCAATAGTTAACTCCCCGGAGCTGGTCGAGAGGGAGCGAGCGTGAGAGCCCCTCCTCGATGGCGCGGGAGCTGGGATGACATGAGAGGAGGAATTGCGTTCTAATTTTGTGTAATTACATTTATTATTATCCTTGTCGTTCTTTTCTTTCTTTGGTGGAGTGGTAGAGACAGCAGAGGCATATTTGGTTTTAGTGGAGGAGGAGGTAGAGATGGAGCTGGAGGTGGAGGTGGAGGAAGAGGAGGGGGAGGAGGAAGAGGCAGGTGTGGTGGTTTTTCTGGTAGTAGGTGTTGGAGGAGTGGATGAGGTACTTTTAGTGAGAGAAACAGCTGGGGCAGGTGCAGCCGGCAGAGGCTCAGTCTGAATCGAAACAGACTTCATCACTGGACGCATCTGTACGCTTGCCGCGTATGAAACGCCTGGAGAAGGCGCGACGTGCGCCTCCTTCACTCGCTTCCTCGCGTCTAAGTACGAGATGCCTTCGACTGCCTTAACGGTACAGACCTCTTTCTCCAGCTTCCAAGCAGGACAATCCCGCGAGAAAGTAGAGTGAGCTTCTGAACAGTTACGACACTTCTCTACCAATGACAAACACTGTTCCGACAAATTACCTTCGCTAGCACACTTACCACAAAAAGAGTGAACCGAACGACAAGCATTTCCGTGGTGACCATAGAGTTGACATTTAAAGCACCGAAGAGGGTTTGGAATATAGGGACGAACGGGAACCCGCTCGTATCCTACATCCACTCTATCAGGCAACTTGGCAACAGCAAAAGTTAAAGTGACTGAAGCAGTGTTCCTTCTCGCACCGTCAACGAATTTAGTTATCTTTCTAGCCCCAATGACGCCCTGATCATACATGTTATCAACGATTTCGTCTTCCGTCATATCCACAAAATCGCGATGGGAGGCAACCCCCCGACACGAGTTCATGGATACTGGGATCGAAGCTTCAATCTCAATATCATGCATGCGTTGTAGCTTCATTAGGGAACTGACCTGTTTGGAGTTGAATGTTTCAATTAATAGATCTCCGCTTGCAAGTTTTTTTTACATTGGCAACAGTACCAATGTTTACATCAATGACTTTTTTAATTATAAAAGAATTTACAGTAGAAAGGCGGGTCTGGGTCTTAGATTTTAGAGTCACATAGGTTGCTTTGTCGGGGGAGATGGGCCGTGTGTTCATCAGGGGTGATCGGTCTGGACCCTCCCTCCCCCTAGAGGGGGGAGGGGGGGAAGCGGCGTCAGCCATGGGGTACACCCCCCTCCTACAGGAGGGGAGCGGGACACAAGCGGGAGGACACCAGGGAGGAGTTTCCTAGAGTCAGATTGTCTTGCCAAACCACTCTAGGGGGGCCGATCGGTGTTAATTCACCCCAAAAGCACGCTCACTGAGGCGGACACTCCGTAGGTGAGAGAGGAAGGACAATCTGACAACCTGACAACAGACACTTACTGTTGTCACTAAGGTGAGGACAATGAAGTAGCAAAACTCAGTACATGGGTAGAGGGACACCTATATTTATTTAGCTAACCTAGACCTGATGGGCCGTCAAAATATGTTAATCACCCGAAGGTGAAAGACAAAAGCGGCAGAACAACGTGCACTCAGTACAGTGTCTGGGCTCAGTCTGACTGACCTTTTTTTTTTTTTTTTTTTTTTTTTTTTTGGCCATCAGCCATGGCATAGGCTATTAGGCCATATAAATTTAAGTTTAACTTATTTTATTCATTTATTTATTTTATTTTATTTTATTTTATTTTATTTTAATTTTTATTTATTTATTTATTTATTTTTTATTTTTTATTTTTTTATTTACTTATTAAATTTTATTCCCTTTAATTTATTTAATTATATATTTTTTATTCATTTTATATTTTCATACATAGAAATACATTCATACAATTTCAGACACGCATCATGCACACACATTCATACTTGGGAGCCTGAACCTAAGGCAAAAACTAAAGTCATTAGTCAGGGTAGGTGAGGGACAAAAATAGTACATACATACAATGGGGGAGGATACGTACGAATACGTATTTACAATAAACATGGGGAATAATTGACATTCACGCCAGACATATAATACATACTCTCATTCATATCAAAACATATATATATATATTAAGGGAAGGTGCAGTATATACAAGGGTGTACAATAATAAAAAGCATTGGAATATACAAGTAGGTCATAACTCTTTGATTAAATTGGTCTCGGCCAGGAAAATCATCAGGTTATCGACCACATCCGGATGCTGGTCACCCAGAAGGGTGGTCTGCGTCATCGGAATGCGGCGGGCCTCACAGCAAGCTGCGAGGGACCGTCGCGCCTCCCGATAACGCACACAGTGAAGCAGGATGTGGTCGATAGAGAGGGTAGTGTGACAGGTGATGCATTGGGGTGGGAAGGCGTGGGCGATGTAGGAGAGCATGTGGGTGGGTAGGGTGCAGCCCATCCTGAGGCGTCCGAGGACCACCTCCTGACGCCTTGTGGGGCGGTTGGAGGAAGCCCACTCGCCCAGGATGGGTTTCACTGTGATAAGATGGAGGTTGTCCCAGTGACTTTGCCACAGGAGGTAAACTGATGATTTTGCAGCCGAGAGACATGACTGCAGATCGCGACGGAGGTTCCACGCTCCCTCGAGCTCTGCAGCGGGCCTAGCCAGCATGTCAGCCTGCTCATTCCCGTAAATACGCGAATGACCAGGCACCCAAAACAAAGAAAAAGACTTACGGCGTGAATTTAACTTATTAATGATGTTGCCTTGGATTTCATTGGCATCCGTGCGCCCTGACTCTATCGCCTGAAGGGCTGACATAGTCCGTGAAAATGACAATTACGTTATGATTTGAATTTAGTGCATAATCTATGGCTTTATCAATTGCAAAAAGTTCTGAGGAAAAAACCGATATATGGGAAGGTAGACGGAACCTGAGGGCACATTCACGCGACCAAACACTAGCACCCACACATTCATTCGACTTGGAGCCGTCAGTGTACAGGTGGAGCGAAGGAGGGAGGCTAGCGACGAGAGCCCGGAAGTGATATCCTATCTCCACTTCGGTCATGGCAGGCTTGTGCTTGGGTAGCCATTTTGTAATGGTGGTGGCTTTGGGCTCCCAAGGGGCTTTATTTGGTAGCACCATCTGGTCAACACCGTCAAGGTCCACCTCACACCTCTGGCATAAAGTGTGAAGGCGGACCGCTAGTGGACGGTGTCGACCAGCGTGGAGATGGTGGTGCTGTTGAATCATGTTAGCTGCCATGATACCGAGTGGAGTCTTCCGGGCCGTTGACAGGCCGTATGCCAGTAATAGGCCGTCCCGTCGCACACTTAGTGGTGGTATATTGGCCTCAACCTCCAAACGCCCCACGCGTGTACACCGTAGGGCTCCAAGACACATTCGCAGACATGCATTCTGAAATACATCCAGCCTCCTCAGTGTTGCGTCCGACGCAGACCCATATACCGGTGAGCCATAGTCTAAGTGAGAACGAATTAAGGACTTGTACACCATTAATAAAGATTTTCTGTCTGCTCCCCAAGAAGTACCTGATAGGTATTTTAGGACATTGACTTTTTTATGGCAACGAACTAGTAAATTATTTGTGTGTTTTCCAATTGAGTCTGCTGTCAAAATGCAGACCCAAGAACTTAACTGAATTTTGAAACGGTATCGGCTGACCTTGAAGAGAAATATGCAAAGCGGGAATTTTACGTTGAGTGAAAACTACACCGATACATTTTGGAACAGAAAACTTAAATCCCCACAGAGAGGCCCACTGTTGGACGGAGTCAAGAGCAATTTGAATCCGTCCAGCCGAGAACTGTGCATTTGGCGACGAATGCCATAACGCACAGTCGTCAGCATAGAGCGAGTATTTAAGATTTTTTGGGACAGGAGTTGATGACAGAATATCATTAATCATAACACAAAATAAAGTAGGACTAAGAACACTACCCTGTGGCACCCCATTTTCCTGGACATAAATGTCCGAGAATACGTTACCGGGAAGCTTGACAGAGAAAGTTCTGTCCTGTAAGAAATTATAAACAAAAATAGGCAAGTTACCTCTTAAACCGTGAGCATGGAGTTTCATGAGGATACCGTGTCGCCATGTCATGTCGAAGGCTTTGTGAATGTCCAAGAACACTCCTATCATGAATTCTTTTTTGGCGAAAGCCTCTGAAATGCAATGCTCCAGGTGCATTAAATGGTCCATCGTGCTTCGGTATTTACGAAAACCCGATTGTTGACCACTTAACACACTTTTTGCTTCTAAAACAAAAAATAGCTTTTTGTTAATCATGCGTTCCATGACGTCACGAGTTTTCCCATCATCCCCTCTATCTAGTTGTCCCTACTCTAACAATAACAAGGTATTTAACGAGTGTCAAGAATACGAGGATTTACCGGTGATTCCGTAAAGGAATCACCGTAATGATAGTTGGCCCGTTGTACTCGGTACATATGTATTGCTGTAATATTTGTCCTTCTGCTGTTGTTATTATATAATTTGACCTGTCCTGACCTAACCTGGCAGACCAGCCACCTACACCAGGATACACCAGCCGCCATCACACCCTGCCGCCATCACACCACCTGCCTCAAATTAAAATAATTATCCACGACAGGACGGAGCAAGATGGAATAACTGGTGTGAGCGGAGGCCGACCTCAGCTTCGTCGTTAATGGACGGAATTATCAAAATAAACACATAAACACATATAAACACATTATAAACACCTGGTCGACGGTCTATCAAGCGGTGTCTGGCAATGATACACTTTTTTTCCCGCTCTATTCCACGTCCTTTTCCCCCTCTAATATGCCTTCTTGAGTAACCCATTAATGTCCACTCTTCATTCCCCATTAAAAAGAGATAAAAAAGAAGGAAAAGGGAAAAATACGATAACTACTACCACCACGGCTAGCAAATATAAGTGATCATTATTTACCTTCACTTTCCACGCCTCAGGAGGGTGACAAAGCGGTAGTACTTCATCACTGTCTTCATTGATGCTTCCTGTACTCACATGAAGCACATCAGCACCCGGGAAGCACTTAGTAACACTTTACACTACACTTTAAGTAAGGCACTCCCGTCCGTTCACCTGGCATCTGCTCGTCCGGCCACTTGCAATCACAAACTGATCTTGAATCTTCAATCTTGATCTTCGTTCATTTCCCGCATCGATAGGTCTAAGGCAGGGGTGGCCAACCTTTTACATACCATGCACCAATTTTATGTCATACGGTTTCAGATGCGCCATAAATCTCTTGTATCCCGCTATGAGTAGGCTTACTTTATTATTATCACAAAGATGCAATGCGCCACTTCTAATCATGTAATGCGCCACGTTTGGCGCATGCGCCATAGGTTGGCCACCCCTGGTCTAAGGGGTAGATGGAGGGATGTGGCGGGTGTTGGGGGGGCGTGGAGGGGGGCGGTGCGCACGTCGCAACCTGCATGGTGCGGCGAAGGGGAAAGAAAGTAGTGCGCTTGTCATCCTATTAAAACATACATTCTGTTTTGCCAATCGTAGCGCATTATTCCAATTCCTTGTATTAGCCTTGGTTGGAATGTCATGTAGTATGAATATAAATGCTTGTTTTGAAAAGAATTACGTTTATTAGTGTGTATGATGATTAGCGTGGGTAGGGCGGCGGAGGGATACACACCAATGCAGGGTGGTCACGAGGAGGAAGAAAGCCGGCACGTGACTCATCGGGGACGTTAGGTCAGTTCTTTAAAGGGACAGATAACCACATTTACTCTCCCCTGATGCTTTATTCTTTCTACATAGCTGCCTAAAGGTAAATAAGTAATGGTAGTGTTATCTAATTTAAGTTAAGAGTAGTAAATATATCAAATAACATGAAATATATGTAATCAGCATGATGTAGTGTATGCAACCATTTTTTTCAGCCATCTTTTTTCCTGCCGGTCGCTTATATTCCTTAATTTTCAACAGACTGACCTTTAAAACTAGTCTGTGAATGGTTAAGACTGACCAATGGTAACGTATATGGTGAGTTCAGTGAGTTCAGTTTAGGTTAGGTTGTGGGGTGTGGGAGGCTTGTCCCTTCCCAGTAAAGAGGTTATTACGTGAGTTCAATTTAGGATAGGTTAGGTTGGTAGAGCCCAGGGGCCTCTATACCCCCGGTTCAGTTTAGTTTAGGTTATGGTTGTGTGGTTGGGTGTCTGGTTCGGTTATATAAGATTTTTATACCGTATAAAACTAAACAAAAATATTTTTCACCTATTTTGGATTGCCATATATGGTCTATATTTGCTTCCCCTACCCCAAAACCCCGTTTTTCCAAGCTTGTTGGCTATAGGAAATAGGAGGTGTATTGGGTTAAACTGCAATTTTACCTGTTTTTCTTGCCTATGTATGCATACCTTGATTATTTAATTTTTCATTTTTCCACCAATTGATTTTTATTGTAGCACATTGTAACACCCACTAAACATTTTGTAGTGAAAATTATAAATATTTCTATTATTGGCAAGATGTAATACCAGTCACATCCTAACAAAGGTTAACAAAATATTAATTTAAAACTAATTAGCTATTGTTAATTAAGTTAGTTTAGAGATTTGTTATTAGGAAGCCAATACTGTGATGTTAATTTCATAGGCAATGACCATATTCAACCCTGTGTAAGCATAGGTTAGTTACTAACATCACTAAAGAGAAACACTAGATTAACTTCTATATTCCAAGGTATTTCATTGATTCTGATTCCTAATGTGCAGGGCACCAGCGTTGGTGCATAACACGGTTCTAGTGTTTGATGAACTCCAGAAAATAATTTACTCACGTATCTTAACATTTATTCTTTCCTGCTTATCATTATAATGAGGTAAAAGTTTGTTATACAACTTTTACTCGTACACTCAAACCTCCGTTTTCGTATGCCCCAGTTTTCGTACAATTCGACGACTTTTTTTGTCAAAATTTTGTCCAAGTTTTCATACATCCGCTCGGTTTTCGTACCAAACTCGCCCACTTGCTTGTGTGACTCGGTCACTGGTTTCCCAAAATCGAGCGCCCATACTAAGCATCCCATGTGTTCGTGAGAACGCATGGGATGCCTTTGTTTCTCGTTGAGTGAGCATCACCCTGCGCGTTTATCCGAAACATTTTGTAATAATCCATTGCTTTTTGTGCTTGTTTATTGAGTGCGACTGCTAAATAAGCCACCATGGAGACAAAGTTTCGTGTGCCAGCCCTTTGATAAAGAAGACTAGAAACACTATAGAATTCAAGAAAGAACTCGTAGCAAAGTACGCAAAAGGTGTACGTGTGGCCAAACTCGCCAGGATGTACGGGAAGTCCACATCAACGATCAGTTCCATCCTGGCGAAGAAAAAAGAAATCAAGGAAGCTGATGTTGTGAAAGGGGTAAATGTGCTAACGAAACAGATCGCAAACAATCAAAGATGTCGAGAAGTTATTATTGGTGTGGATCAACGAACAACATAGCAAATATAAATGATCATTATTTACCTTCACTTTCCATGCTTCAGGAGGGTGACAAGGCGGTAGTACTTCATCACCCTGAAGCGGTTTGCCGCAAGCATCAATCAGCCGCTGCTGACCAGCCGCTGCCAACACGAGCGCTCAGCCCGACGCTAGCCGATACCTCATGTTTGCTGGGTGGTGGTGTGGTAAGGCAAAGGTAGACCTCTCCTTTTCCTTACGTAACAATACTGCCACGGTGCACTTTGCTTATCAAATATTATGCCTTAAAATTTTTTTTTCATATAGCATAACTAAATTGTTAGCTTATATAATTAGTGATTGGGATATTGTTGATAGTGTAGTTTCCAACTTAGGTATTTGTATTGAAGTTTTACAATTGTCTTTCGGTCGTGGCTACAATTATTTATTTATTGTTGTTTTTGTTATGATTTCAACAGCTGAAAACATTCAGACATGGGGGTGAGTACTGAGTAAGATGTCGGCTATGGCTTCAGATGCCGTTTCAGCTGTGTCAGAGTGATGATTAGAACAGCTGAGCGTCGAGGTTCTAACCACATTATTATTTTTGTTTGTGCTATTGCGACTTTATGGTATTAATACACATTCCATGAGTCTAATATCATGAAAAAAAACCATCCTCCTTTTCTTCCTGTAACAACCATAATAAGATTAGTTAAGGTTGTCTCATTGCCTTCTATAGGTAGAAAACAAAAGTGGTCATTCATGATAATCTTGTAAGGTAATATTCTATAATTAATATGTTTAATATATTGTTTCACTATTGTCGCACTTAAAAAAATTAATTTGAGTATATATATATATATAAAAATAAGTTCAACGTCAGATTGATGATTTTTTCGTAGTTGCATACATATAGTTCAAAGTAAAATATTATATTTAAGTAGATGCAAAAGTCAACATTTGCAGTTTGCAGTAGTTAAAGCTTGCTGTTATGCATAACACATAGCCTATAATAACAACTATTATAATACTTAGGTATTTTCTAGGTTATTTTACTATAGTTTACTGTACAGTAGATGAAATATTGTTTTATGTTTCTGGTTTAGAATATATTTTCTAACTATATAGGTTCCATGCTTATTTGTGAAAAAACACTATTTGCGTATAATAGGAAAACTTTGACGGCCAATATGGGAGTGTGTTGCTTCATGGGGTTGGCTGACGCACTCTATGGTTCTAACTAGTGAGAGCCCGTCATTCATTGGTGTTTGCGAAGCACTAGAGAAACAGAGCCAACCAGTGATATCGCAGATTTTGTTGTATTCAATATGGTAGAACTCATTGTGAAAACATCATTGTGAAAGCTGTACGGCCCAAACTGACATTTTATGGTCGGGTATCAATGTGTATGTGTAATTCTAGGTAGCAGCTGCTTCATAAGCTAGCGGAAGACATGGAAGAATCTTCTCGTTTGGGGTTTAAACCCCAAAAACAAGTTGTTTACAACAAACTTTTGCCCTACAAAGAACATATTGACGGTGAAATTCTTGAACAAATCCGCGAGATTAAAGAAAATTTATCTAAGGCTGTTATCCTTCGTGACATAAGGCCGGGATGTGTCCACTGGGTTGCTAAACTCTCAAGGTGAGGTCTTTCTCATATTGATTGGTAATTGCTCTACTTTTATGATGTTGACATTATTATTTTGTGATGAATATCTATGGTAGACAGGCCAGTAAACTTAGATGTTTGATTTTTTCGGTAAATCTGCATAACTGCTCGTCCCCTATCTTCTTCCTATAGCCAACAAGCTTGGGGACCACTTGGGAAAGGAGTTTTAGGGTGGAGAAGGGTAAAAGTACAGAATAAGACCTTCTACCCTTTCTTTTTTCTCTCCTTCCCTACATACTATACATGGTGAACTCAACACATCTGTGAAGGTTTCAAGCGGGGGTCACCATTATTTACCTCGCAAAACATCTTTAAAGTTATGTTACGTTACGTTATAGTTAAGTTAGGTTGCGGTTATATTATGGTTAGGTTAAGTTCAGTTAGGTTCGGTTATATAAAATTTATACATTTTATTGGCCAAAAGTTAGGGTTCTCTACTTTAGATTTTTTATGGATTCGGGTAATAAAATGTAAAAATCTTATATAATCGAACCTAGCTGAACCAAACCTAGCCTAACTTAACCTAACCGTAACCTAACCTAACAACCTTAACCTAACAACCTTAACCTAATCATAACGTAACCTAACCTAACCAACATAACATAACATAACATAACATAATTTCAAAAACGTTTTGCGAGATAAATAATGGTGACCCCCGCTTGAAACCTTCACAGATGTGTTGAGTTCACTATGTATAGTATGTATGGAAAAAAAAAAAAGGGCAGAAGGCCGCCTTATTCTGCAATTTTACCAAAAAACAAATATAAAGCTTGTATAATGCCCCCAAAACCTCCCCAACCTAAACTCACGTAATAACCTCTCAACGGGGGGGACAATCCCCCAGATACCCCCCCACCTAATATAACATAACCTAAACTGAACTCACATAATAAGTTCTTCACTGGAGGGCCCCAGACATCACCAAACCTAACCTAAACAGAACTCGCATAATAACATCAGAGGTGGGGAGAAAGGGGGCAACACGCCCCAACCTGTCACATAGGTTATAATCATAATTCAATCATGTAATAATCTCATAGATTGGGGGTAAGTCCCACACACGCCTCTTCTAGCAAACTTACCTGAACCCAAGTTTTTGGTTGCTTAGTTAAGTTTCACCTGTGTAGTATAGTTCCTCTGATTATTGAAATATTAGGCCTTCTCACCTCGACAAGTTAGTGTTCGTGTTCCTTTGAAAAGGTTGATATCAACTATGTATAATATATTTTTGTTTCAGATTTGTGAAGCTTTATGGAATATGTTTTTCCAAAGAAGACCATGTGAAGCTGGTAAAACTCATGTACGAGCTGGCTGTCACACTCAACCAAGAATTCTGGGTCATGGCAAAATTTGCCCAGATGTTGACAATCCTGCTCAAGTGAGACTTATGTTGTTTAGTATTTTGAATAGTGATAAGTCCATTATAGTGATTAGAATGACTATAGTGACATGGTGCTACAATTTAAGGTAGTATTAAAATTGTTATATGAGGTGGTGGGGTGTTCCACATTTTCTTTTCTAATATCAATTTCTCATGGTGTTAGTTTTTTAAATGCTAATATGTTATGTAATTTATTTTACATGTGCTTATATTCTTTATAAAATTAAAATCTTCATATTCCACTATATTGAGGGTATTCTAATAAAAAGTGTTTTAATGTTTCTCTTTCATATCTACAACAAGGTTATTTTTCACTTTTCCATTGATATCTGCTTCTCTATTTTAAAGTTAATGTATTAGTTTGTCCTCTTTGTAATAGCTGGATTCTTCTGTATTATCAACGCAGTATTCCTCTCTTATAGCTTTCTTAAATTTTCCATATATACCCAAAGTTGTGTTTTGCTTACCATTATAATCATAATGCTTGATTGGTGCTTGATCACATATGTTGATCATACAAGTACTTTCCTCGTCTAATTAATTTTTTTGATATATTTTTTTCATCTCTTTGCCAAACATTGGTATGAGAAATTTTGTTATTAGTGATATTGATGGCCTTTGTTATACTTCTAGGAAAAAAGAACTGCTGAGCCCGGATGAGCTTGTCTTGGAATGGCGTCCACTGTATGACTTGTACAATAGCTTATTCTACAACTCATACAATACAATTGGAATGCTGATGCTGCCATCGTAAGTAATTCATTACTACTGGAGGTGGTTATTTGTTTGTGTGATGATGAGTTTTTTAAGCTTAGTCTTATTTATTCATTAACTAACGATTTACATGTCAGAATTAGTATTAGTGATGATGATGCCTTACCACTTTCACAGTGTTGCACTGACCATTTCTGTCGTTCATTTTGTTAAGTATACACACTTACAAAACTGAGGCTGGTGAAGGTCCAAAGAATGGCAATGATGATGATACTAAAACATAAAGGAGTTGCATTATGAAGAAAAAGTGCATAAACCTTAGTTGCCCCAATATCAGAATAGAAGAGAAAGAGGTATTTAAGAATGACTTGAATTCAGAAGAGATCTTGAATAGTTTCTATGATTGAATAATGAAAGAACATGAAAATAAGTCTAGGAAGACATTATAGTGAAAGGATGTTTAAGAAATTTAGTTCCCAGTGTTTGGAATTGTTTAGAGGCAGAATTGATTTAAGCAAAGAAAGTTTGTTGTTGTAAAATACGATGGATATAAGTGAATTTATAGACAGTACATGTAAATATAATTTGGCACACCCACCCACACACACAGTGGAGTATCACATGGATCAGTTTTGGCACCGATAATGTTTTTAGTATATATAAATGACTTCACAGAAGGAGTAAGCAGTTACATAAGTCTGTTTGCAGATGATGCAAAACTACTAAGAAAGATAAGAAACCACAAGGATTGTGAGGAGCTACAGAATGACATAAACAAACAAGATATATGAATGGAGTATGATATGAGAAATGGAATTTAATGCAAAAATATGCAGTGTATTGGAAATGAGAAGGAGTGCAATGAGACCCTCATGGATATACAAGTTAGTACATAACATTATATCAATAGCTAAAGAAGAGAAAGATTTGCGAGTGGTAATACAGGACCTATCAACAAAAAAATATATAGATAGAATATTTGGTGACCCATTCAGGATGCTAAGAAATATATGGTTGGCTTTTCACTACCTAGATAAAGATATGATGAGAAAAATTATAACTACAATGATTAGACCAAAACTGGAATATGCAGAAGTAATATGGTCCCCTCACAAGAAAAAGCATGTGATGAAAGGAAAGAATACAGAGAATAGTAATGTAAACGGTGATAGAATTGAAGATCTAACATAAGAGAAAAGATTAAAAGACATGCAACTAAACACACTTTGCATCCTGTGCGTAGTGTAGCTTCGTTCCCAGTGTGAATCCGCCTTAAATCTTTCACTAGACTTTTTGCTGTCAACAGTTTACTGTATAGAGCATGGGAGGCGGTAGTACAGTGGTTAGCGTTTGGGTATGCGAACCTTGGATCCCGGGTTCGATCCCCCGATATCTGCTGGCCACTTGTCATTATTTGGTGTTACCGCCAAGTGGCCAAAGACGACCGAAATTGTTGCCATACTGTCCTCAGATGGGACTTACAATGTTTATATGCATTTGAGGCTTTAGCAGCAATTAGCCTCTCTTCGTTCTCAACATATTCAAGAGAGAACGTAAACATTCAAGGCGTCACTATAAAAAATCTAAAAACCTACGCCAAATAACAGGCAAGAGGCAAGTCCAACCTGTTTCAATAAAGCCTACTGGCGCCAATGGTTTGTGATATAAAAAAAAGAAGAAAAAAAAAGACCAGTGCCGACTGTAGACTCCTTCAACAAGACCTAGGTGTCCTCCAGCAGTAGACGCGCATCTGGCAAATACACTTCCGTACAATAATAGATGTCAATGACATGACAGAAGGAGTAAGCAGTTACATAGGTCTGTTTGCAGATGATGCAAAATTACTAAGAAACTACAAGTATTGTGAGGAACTACATAATTATATATACATGATATGTGAATGGAGCTTGTAGCTCGTCTAGGATTTCATCAGCTGTAGCACCAGAGAAGCTGTCAAATTCACAATCATCTAAAAAATTTCTAACTTCTGAGCATAGGTTGAGTTCTTCCTTTTTCTAACTTCCCAAGCAGGTGCTGCCACCTTGCGCTGGCCAATGGTGGGAGGACGGGGTCAGGGTAACTCGGCCATTGTATGATACCACAAAAACGTTCCACACTGGCATGCAGAAACACTGCATGCTCATGACAATAATTATATATAGGTTTGCATTATGTTCCCAATTCTGCATACAAATTCAGATGCACAAGCCGCCAAATTTAAGCTTTGGTTTTACTATATATATCCTTGTGTAATACAGACACAGAATTGGCAACATAATGCAAAGCTATATAGAATTATTGTCATGTGCATGCACAGTGCTACTGCACACCAGACATTGGTGACTTTGGCCTATCAACTTTCAGTGCCATGTCAGTTTTCTAGGAAGGCAAGATAGCGTGAAACATGAAAGCTCAACTCGTGATAGCCAAGGGTTGAGTGTATGTATAAATTTCTCTTGTGGAGAAAATTTCATAGTTTTTTACCACCCTTTGCAAAATGTAAGATAGACAGATAGATTTTGAAAAAAAACATTTTAGTTTATTTTGTTGTAGATTGCTATCATAATTGACATTAACTGTTGTAATATTCTCCATAATGGAGAAGAGTTACGAAAGTCAGTCGTGTATGTTGAAAGTTGTAACCAGTAGCTTGTGCTGTATACACAACTTTGTTAATGATTGTTGATTAGAAGACAAATCTATGATTCTGTGAAGTAATAACATTTTCAAGTGACTCACAACAGAAATTCTAAATTGCAGTATAAGTATATGATGGTAGAATTTTTATTATTTTGCATGATTTCAATGCTCATTTTCTACATAAGTTGATGAAATAGCTCATATAATTTGATTATTGTAGATTCAGAAGTTGTTTGTCAGTAGACATTTTCAGTAATTGTGCATAGTTATCTGTTTGGCTATTTAGCTGCTGTAAATATCATGCAGTTGCCTTCCTATAGTTTTTATTCCTTAATTTGATGTAGGTAATTTTCTGTTTTGCAAGTTTCAACCCTTATCTAATCATTGACTCTGCAGTAAGTTTTGTGCTGAGTGGAAATTATCAAAGAAAAAGATCTTGCCATTAATGTGTTTGTCATGTGAATATATAATGGCTAATTTATAATGTATATTTTTATTATTACATGTTCAATGTATTCTTATTTGCATCAAATTTTTATTTGAATTATATGATAATAGGGGTACTTGAGTTTCACATTCATTATTCAAGTTATGTGATTCTCGATTTTTGCACTGATACTTGAATTCTCTCTATCACAAGTTTTGAGCACATTGTTAATGAGTTATACTCTGATCAGTATAATGTACCATAGTATACTAAGTGCTGGTGGTCATAATGTTTTGATAAGTGGGCACCTCTTCTGGAATGGAATAAGTGCACATAGTTTTAAATATGTGGTTTCACATAATGACTACTTTGTTGGACTGCTTCTTGATTTAGTGGAGAGGTAGACATTGTGAAGTAGGGATGTGTGGTATTGACCTGTGGTTGGCCACATGGTGTGTTGGTGTGGAACAGCCAACAGCAAATGTGTAGTGAGATAATGTGGTCATGTTAATGGGCAAAATACCAAAAGAACTTGTTCAGGAGTTGGAGGCCTCCTACCTTGCTTCCCCTGCTGCAAGAATTAGCTGTATTATTAGGAAAGTTTAGGAGACAAAGTTATAATGGCACCAATAAAGAGAGGTGAGGAGAAAAAATTTCTCACTGGAGTCAGTAACAAAAATTATTGGAAATATCAAGGAACACTGCGTCTATGTGCACTTCTTGAATCAGCAATTTGTAGAACAGTTGTGATTGACTGGATTTTTTGTCTTGGCATGGCTAGTCAGAGGCAGCAGATGTCACTTCGTTGCTTTAGGTAAGGCTTAGGTGGGCAATGGCATGGCATGGCAACTGTACTTGTTGAAGCTTTCTGAGCTGATTCATGCCAGTGGGGAATGCATGAAATTCATATTTTCATATTCCTTGCCATTTGCTGATTTTTTATTTATTTCATATTCATTCCACATTGAGACTATCTTCTCCTTTCAGCAGCGAACTCCCCCTCCCTGCAGCCTTAAATGTTATGTCACCACCAAGCCTCAGAATAGCTATCTACTGTATAAGGGGAAGTAAGGAGAGAGATTTATGCTCCTCCAATAAAAAATGTTTGTCTTATAGCCACAAACACAACCATGCCATCTCACTTTATGTGGTTGTTCCATTCCGCTACACCACTTCATGGTCATTACCTAACATTATCACGCTCAAACACTACAGGTTAGAATAATTGAAAAACTACTCATTTAAGGAACTCCAGAACAATTAGTAAGTTTGAGGAGGCCCGAGTTACCTGTGAGATCCCAAGAACAAAGCAAACATGAAACTCAAGTATTCCCTGTACTAGCAAATTTCTTTGGTGATGGATATGACTGTACTGAACTGAAGTAATGCATACTTGTCATAGTTTGATTATACTCTCCATTTTTTAAGTGAGACCAAAGCAAAAGTTACTTTAGTGTATAGGATTCAATAATAGCTTGCTTGAC
>JAXIVD010002327.1:0-17500 GCA_036785275.1 Cancer borealis | reverse complement strand
TATATATATATATATATATATATATATATATATATATATATATATATATATATATATATATATATATATATATATGTATATATATATATATATATATACATATATATATATATATATATATATATATATATATATATATATATATATATATATATATATATATATATATATATATGTGTGTGTGTGTGTGTGTGTGTGTGTGTGTGTGTGTTGTATTTCCCGTCATATAAGACACTTTTTTCTCCCAAAAAAACCTCCTTCAAAATCCAGCTAGCCTCTTCTACCCCGATGGTTAGGTTTTTGTAGGCCTTAGGGTAGAGATTACTGCAACTAGGCTAGTACCAAAACACCCGTGTTTGACACAATAGTACCTTGTTGATTCAAAAATGAAATTTATAGAGATGAAAAAAGAGGACCTTGTTTCCTCTGTTATTCACCTCCAGAAGCAGGTGACAAATAGCAACAATATAATGCAGGCCCTCAGGCTGTAGAGAAACTGGATTATTGATAAAAAAAAACTCAGGTGATGGAGCTCCATGAGTTTATCGAAGCCATAACTGATGCACAAGAAGCTGATATGAGGATCTCCAGCCACTGTGTTTCAATCACAGATACTCCTCCTCCATTGACAAGACCTGGGAGGAGACGTGTGTCTCCAGCACAGCCACAACAACCACCTCACCTCCAGGGAACACAGGCACACCAGAATCCCCCGCCCAGACTAGCAGCAGCAGCAGCTTTTACAAGGCACAGATGTGGCTGTGTATGGAGTACGGTGTCTTGACATGGATGGTGAGTGCTGCCACCCATATGAGGAGACTAGATGCAGTGCAGAGATGTGCCGTAAGATTGGTGGATACTGGCGAGCACCAGCAGCCATCACATGTCATGTCGCTGGACCGTTATGACATGTCGGTCCTGGTGGTCTGCCACAAATCCCAGGTGCAGGGAGTTCCCCCACCTCGACCAACTGAAACTTCCTCATCGTCCTGTCCAGAGGCACACTAGTGACAACCTAGTGGAGGTGCCTCGATCAAAAGGACCTACAGCGTCAGGATGGCGAAGCTGTGGAACCTGTTGGTCGCAGCAACACCTGAAGTGCAGAACATGTCCACACAAACAGTGAAAGTTTCTGCCCACAGGTGGCATGAAAACAAAGATTCACTACTAGTACTGTGCATGTGACACAAACACTTTTATATTGTAATTTTATATGTGGTTTTTCAAGTATATTTAAGGCCATCTATATATTTTTATGTTTAGTGTATATGCAGTGCAAGAATGTATATTGTAAGTTTTCTCTTTTATATTCTATATGTCTTGTATTTATGAATGTTTTGCAAAGTATGTATGTGTCCCACTCAAGGCTTTTGGAATAGTTTCATCTGAAAAATGTAACTAATAATCCTTTCTGTTCATTATTGTTTAAATAAGAGAGAGAGAGAGAGAGAGAGAGAGAGAGAGAGAGAGAGAGAGAGAGAGAGAGAGAGAGAGAGAGAGAGAGAGAGAGAGAGAGAGAGAGAGAGAGAGATGTCCCGAAAGAGAGAGGGTGTCCCGGAAATGCTTATCGGATACCAGGAAAGAAAGATGATGATGACAAAACCTGTGTGTTCAAGATGTAGCAAGGGTGTTGGGAGGAATGAAGAAAGTTTTTAGTTGTAGAGTGATGGGTAGGATTGTCAAAGTATAGAAAAATTGGCATTGTGAACTAATAATGCCATCATTGTGACTTTACTGGATACTGAGAAACCTGTGTACTGGACACTAGTAAATATAATTAAGTTTGTCCTACAGTGAAAATAATTGATAACTAATAAGTCTTGGAAACTTAAAACTGAAGTTGGAAGTCCAGTGATTAGTGTAGAATATATATTGTTATTAATTTAGTAAGGTGTGTTTTATTATTTTTTTCAGGCATCTGGAATTCTTGTCATAATGGCAACCTTTGGTTTTGGGAGAACACCATGTTTTGGCTGTTTGCACGACTAGCCTGGCACAACATAGGCTACATGGATTGGGAAGAACATCTATCTATGGTGTTTACTAAGGTAAACATCTCTCTTTCACTTAGGATCATTTGTATTTTTTCTGCTTAGTCTTTCAATTTACGTTTTGGGAATTAGTAATTAGCATATATTTTTGGCGCCAATTACATGTAAAATGTGAGTACTCTATGATTGAACAAACAAGAGATGAGTCAGTGGAGAAAGTTGAGGAAACTATCCTATATTATACTGACACTGGCTGTCATTGTTGCTTATGAAGTTGTTTATAAGACTTAATGGGACAACTAAAATTTAATCAAAGTTTTTCTCTTGTGGCAGGTTTTGCGTTCTTTCCGACTTCCAGTGTCATACAAAAAAACTCATGTGGGCAAAGGAGACGGTCTCTCTCAGTTTGCTTCTGCTATGTTCATCGTTGCAAATCTGGCAAGTATTTTTGTTGTTTTCAACTATTATTACAAATAGAATTTTGAAAGGAATTAAGTTTACAATTTTGAATGTGATATGCAGTACAAATTTCCTTCACCTAATGATTGGGATGCATTCCTGAAAAACCTATTGGAAAGCATACAATCGTTGAATGAACCTATTATAACATGGGTTACATGGGGACGCATTCTTAGACCTCTCTAAACTTCTGCTTAAACTGAAAAATATCAACTTAATCATACATGCTCTGTGGGTGACTCAGCACATAATGACATAATAGGAGGAACCAGTTAGTATTGTTGTTTTCCTTTGCATAGTCCTGCAAAAGGTAAGTAGACACTTGGTCTATTCACTTACCAGTGGCATGTTGGGCTGTGAAGTCACACATCCCTCCCTTTCCCTGCCAACAATACAACAATCACTATGCATGCTGCTAGGTTACTCCGACACAGGTTTTATGTCATTGGCAGTTTTAATTTTACATATACTATATTACCCACTATATAAGACACTTCTTTCCCCCAAAATTGTCCAAAATCTATAGACTTCCTCTGTTACCTTGATCACCTCATCTCTATTACATGTAATCTGACCTTCATCTTTTAAAGCATTTAGTTGCATATTACCTATTCCAAGTATTCTCACAATCTTCATACTTGTACCTTTGTTTATAATTTTCTCAATCACCAAATATTTTATCTATATGTTGCTCTGGTGATAAGTTGTTCTGTATTACCACTCCCAAATCTTTCTCTTATTTTTCTATTGATGTAATATTATATCTAGGTAAGTCATCTCACTCTTCCCCATTTTCCAATTTTCTTTCTTACATTATTTGACGATGTCCATTCTCCACTGGAATATCCGTGGTTTCTGCTCCCATAGAAATTACCTCTGCTATCTACTCTCTATCTATGAACCTCAAGTTATATGCCTTCAAGAAACCACTCAACCACTCAACACCAATCCCTAATTACCACTTCATCCATTCTCCTCATTCTTTTGATGTTTATTGTATTCTTATCCATCATAAGACACCATATACTTACCTAAACTTTGAAACTACTATACCTTGTACTGTGTTACGAATCTTCCATCAACGTTGGATTGCCATTGTTTCTGTTTATTTCTCACTTTCTGATCCTATTGATTTTGATAACCTCCACGACCTAATCTCTTAACTTCCCTCCCCTTTGATGATAGTCAGAGACTTTAATTGTTGACATACGTTATGGTGGGATTCTGTATGTGAATTTGTGTGGTCGCTCACTTGAGTGTTACACGTCTACCTCTAACTTCTCTATTCTCCACTTAGACTGTCCTACACATTTTGATACAAGAAATCAATCCTTTTCTTGTCTAGATTTATCCTTATGCACCCCTCCCTCAGTCTGTATTTTCACTGGTCAGCTCTAGACCAACATTCTTTTAGTGATCACATTTTCCTATTTTACTCTCTCACCTCTTACGTTCCAAACCCTAATCACCCCCACTTGATGTTTTAAAAGAGCTGACTGGCACTTTCACCTCACTTTCAAATCTTCATTTATCTTTCTCTACCACTCTAGACAACTGTTTTGAGTGCTGTATTTGCTTCTATTCCCTGTACCACTAGATCTTTTACATTGTGTTCCTTGCTAGAATTTAGACTGTGCTAGAGCTTTGTGTGTAAAGCTTGCTGTCTGGTGTAGTTTTCGCCACAAGCGCAACTTACCTGGACACCTCTTGGTCTTTATATTTTTCAAAAGATCTGCTGTTTTTAGGAAAGCATTAAGAATTTCCAATAACTTAAGGTGGTGTCATCAGCATAGGAGTGGATAGAGCATTGAGTCAGATTTAGATCATTGATGAATAATAGAAAGAGAATGGGCAATAGGACAGAACCCTGAGGAACACCACTGTTGATATGTTTAAAAGAAGAACAGTGACTGTCCACTACAGCAGCAATAGAACGGTCAGAAAGGAAACTGGAGATGAAGGTACAGAGAGAAGGATAGAATCCATAGGAGGGTAGTTTAGAAATTAAAGATTTATGCCAGACTCTTATTAAAGGCTTTCGATATGTCAAGGCCAACAGCAAAGGTTTCAGCAAAGTCCCTAAAAGAGGATGACCAAGATTCAGTTAGAAAAGCAAGATCACCAGTAGACCGGCCTTTCCGGAAACCATACTGGCAATCAGAGAGAAGGTTGTGAGCTGATAGATGCCTCATTGCCTCATTGTCTTCTTGTTAAGGACAGACTAAAAGGCTTTAAAAAGCCAGGAAATCAAAGCTATAGGGCGTTAGTTTGAGTGATTGGAGCAGTCACCCTTTTTAGGGACAGGTTGAATGTGAGCAAACTTCCAACAAGAATATAGTTATTTGTTAACTTCTAAAAATCTAACCTCTGAAGTCAGGCTAAGCCATGTACTCAATTGGATTTTCATCATTGGTTACATGTGTCAAATACCATGATTTTGCTCTATTTGGGTCACTATTGTATGAATTATTTTTCCCATAATTGTTATATTTATTTGAATTCAGTGGACTAAAGGATTTATTTCTAGGGTGGAAACAGCAAGACTCAGGAGAATCTAAGCCGGCTTTTCAAGTCTTTGGAGTCATATTACCATCCCTCCAACTCTGGCCTATGGAGCAGACACCTACATGACTTCATCAACAAACTTTCTCTCCTCTTTATTAGGAGATTGCATCGGTAAGTTATAACTGTGCATTTGTCAGCATTTATCATGTAACTACATAAACCTATCCCGTGGTTCAGTGGTCAATGTTTCTGTATACTGCCTGGCAAGGCATGGGTTTGAATCCTACTTAGGTAGCTAATGATTTTTCATTGATAGGGAGTGATTACTGTCCCCCTTGAGCAAGGGATAGGGATGTGTGATGTGTGAGAGGTCTCAGTTTTACCCATAGATCCATCTATGAGCTCTTTTGGGGAGGGTAATAGTTGACGATCACGAGTCTAATGTGAGACCCTCCAGACCATGGTGAATAACACACACACACACACACACACACACACACACACACACACACACACACACACACACACACACACACACACACACACACACAAATGAGAATAGTAGTAAAGGATGAAAAATCAGAATGAAGAGAAGTGAAAAGTGGAGTATCATAGGGATCAGTTTTGGCACCAATAATGTTTTTAATATATGTAAATGACATGACAGAAGGAGTAAACAGTTACATGAGTCTGTTTGCAGATGATGCAAAATTACTAAGAAAGATAAGAAACCACAAGGATTGTGAGGAGCTACAGAATAATATAAACAAGATATATGAATGGAGCAAGACATGGGAAATGGAATTTAATGCAAAAAAAATGCCATGTATTTGAAATGGGAAAAAGTGCAATGAGATCCTCATGGACGTATAAGTTAGGGGAAAATATTATATTAATATCAATTCTTATTTGAATCAAATGAGTATTAATATTATATGTGCCTTTCAAAGGGAGAGATACAAGAAGCCATCTTGGGAAGTGGAGGTGCCAGCACACAAAAAGTTGACAGAGCAAGACATAACCACCTTTGTGCAATGTATCCAGATGCCCACCATGCTCACAATGTATTCTCATACTGGCACCCATGATGCTGGCATAGTCTTTCACAGGATGTCTCTTCTTCGACCAGAAATTGTTGTGCCACCTCTACTTGAACAGTGAGTATAAAATTGGCATAATGTAAATGGTAAGGGTAGTGTTCTAATACATCTTGCTTTAAAATAGTCAGAAGTTTTGGTCAGGACAGAAGTCTCCATTGTCTGCTCTCTGTCTTTTATTATTGCATATTCTATTCCCCTCATTCTCCCATCCTCTCTCTTTTTTAATACTCTAACTTTATCCTAGCATTTTTATGTAGGCTTTTCACACACTCAGCATTTATCCTATTCCTCTATATCCTCTTCATGATCTCGTAGTCTCCCATTTGCTATTCCAAACTTTCTATACACACTTTCATAACTCTTGGCATAATTTCTCTTCATGCCAGAGGTGTCTTGCAGTTATTGCTCTGTTTTTTGTACATATGACTTTCATTACATTGCCAAGTTTTCAATTCTTCTTGAGATGTCAGACACTGAGAAAACTAAGGATCATTTCAGTGCATCTGATCTATAGCTTGCTTACCAAGTCCTGAAGATTCTCTTCCTGAGGTGAGGTTTAGCTCAATATATTATGGCTGCCTTTGTATAGGTAAAGGCTTCACTTTGCAAAGTTTTCTGAGCATCTGTATGGAACCATATTCAACCATGTGCTTTTGATTTGGTCAGGAAGAGAGGATAACCATGATGAGGTGAATTATTGAACCTTCCATTTCAAACTATGATGATGATTTTGCATGTATTTTTTTTTTATAGAATATGTATTTCAAATACTATTTTATATTTTTATAAAATATGAAATATATGTATATGTATTAAAGCTTTGTGGTGGGGACTCCAAGAATACTATCACTGTAATCCTGGCTGCTCGTAAAATGCGACCAAAAGGGATGGGTCTGGGAGGCCCCTCTTCTATCTCCTCGCCTATGAAAAGACAAGACTTAGTGGATGTTGGGAAGGCAAAGTTTCCCTGAACCCCAATTGCCTTGTCAAGCTTGGGTATAAAAGGGGTATAAAAGTCAAGCTAAAGGGTATAAAAGCCAAGCTTAGGGGTATAAAAGCCAAGTATATAGATAGATATTTGAAATTAATCTTTTTTATGGAAATGTCATGTAGTAATGTTATATTTTTCTTTCGTGTAGGCTTTATTCATCATTAGAAACCACCACTGAACCTCATCGCTTAACTGCTTCCTTGGAATGTGTAGTATGTGTGGCACGAGCTCTTGTCCATGGTGGGAAGCAGTACCCTGAAGGACAGACTCATGTTATTCCTCTGCTCCTCCAGACACTTCCTGGCATTGATCCTAATGATATAAAGAAATGCATGGTAAGGTTTTTATCTTTATACACCTTAACTGCCATCCATATGTGTTGAACATTCATTGTATTGCATTGTTTAACATTGATGGTCCCCCCCCCCCCCCCCCCCCCCACACACACACACACATGGGAAGTTCATCCAAGAAAGAAACAAAACAGATGATTAGATAGTTGATGGAAATAATCCTTCTTGTTTAATGGGAATATGAAAGTTTCTGGAAGAGAGGTTGCCAGCTTTTTGCTTGCATTCCTTAAATAGGCTTGTACAACAGACAGTAAATATGGCAATGTATACTAAGTTTTAGTATTGTATTTCAAGTACACACACACACACACACACACACACACACACACACACACACACACACACACACACACACACACACACACACACACACACACACGTAGAACTGATTAGTGCACAAATTATGACAATGTGGAGAAACTCAAAAAATAATAGTTGCATGTGTCCGCTCTAAAACTAAAAATTGGACCAAAGATGAACATGAAAAATTCATAGAAGATACTCTAGAGCATAGTATGCAAGATATTTGAGAAAGTCATCAAGAAACAATGGACTGATTACTTAGAAAGAGAAGGAATAACATCAGATAGACAATTTGGGTTCACTACAGGAAGGTCATGTGTCACCAATTTATTAAGTTTTTACTCAAGTGATAGATATAACATTAGCATTACCTCAAATATACATTTAAATATACATATAAATACATTGAGAACAAATAAACGGCGCTATATCATTTTGGGTATTACATTACAAGTTATAAATAACATTCCAGAGAAAAAGTGTACTGCAGAAACTTATGGGTGAGAGGAAAGAAAATATTGTGCTTGTAACATTACTGTTATTATTGTTGTTATAATTTTCTTAGTTCCTTTTCATCTTAGTGTTGATTTTAACTGGATTATTTTTTAATATATGTGGTGTCCATGCCTCCAGACAAAATATAATTATTATTATTGTTATTGTTATTATTATTATTATTATTATTATTATTACTATTATTATTATTATTGTTGTTATTATTATTATTGTTATTATTTATAATGTTGTTATTATCATTATTGTTATTAATATATAAAGAGGAAAAATTATATATAGGAAATTAGGATAGATAGAGAAGAGCAATAGGACCAGATGGTGTATTTATGATGGTGAATTTATGATAAAATTAAGTGTTCTTTTAAAACAGGAAGAGTCTCTAAAGAATGGTAAAGGACTGTCATAATGCCTAGTTACAAAAATGGAAGCAAAAAAGAGAGAAAGAGAGAGAGAGAGAGAGAGAGAGAGAGAGAGAGAGAGAGAGAGAGAGAGAGAGTTTATTGAATCTGTATTTCAGGTAACATTCCAGTTCATCTATACTCTAGTGACTCTTGTGCCTTTTGTCGATTGTTCATCAGCAACAGAAGAACTTACAGATCTGACAGAGGTATGTATTGAGTGAGTTCACATTGATGTCAAGATTCCAGTATTCTTGTACATGTATAGAGAAAAGAGTAATTGAGTAGCCAGGGTGATAACATGATGATACAAGAATGTTATGTCAGTACTTTCAGTGTCTTGCATGTTAATGATTTTAATAATTAATTAACTGAGGATCACCTACATTTGAATCATTAATCCAAAGTTCCTGTTAGACGAGAACTGGGTGTAAATTGGCTTAAAAATGTATCATATAACACTAAATCTCATTTTACCTTTCTGATATTGGCTGCATATTATGTATATTTAGTAACCTAATAGTAGTACATCCTGGTATGGATGTAAAACTAATGCAAGTAACATGTTTTTATTTTCTCATCCAAACATTATTTTTCAGTTGGAGCAAGAAGTATGCCTGCAGACTACCAGTTTTGAGGACTTTGTTCTCCAATTTATGGACCGATGTTTTGCTCTTATTGAAAATTCCACCCTTGAACAGATTACACAGCAAGACAGGGAAACTGAAAAAATGAACAGGGAAGAAAATATGTTGGAAATGGGACTATCTTCCACATTTTCTGCCATTATTACCCAAGCACATTCAAAGATATATGATGTAAGTTGATCATAATTCATATACATCCAAGATAGAAGTACACTCGAATAAGTTTGCAGCAATTATTTTAATGGGTTTTTAATTCATGAAAATGTTCATATTTAAAGTGCCTTATAGTAACTGCAGACTTCTTCCAACTTACCTGTCATAAAGTTATTTGTGCCAACGTGATACACAAATACCATCTGTTGTGAGGAATTAATGACTAGGTCATCAATTTTCTTGGTTATATCATCTACCTTTCTTCCCAAATAGCAAACATACTTCCTCCTAGTTTCTTTCCTGGAAATCTTCTCCTCTTAATTAATGCCTTATCAAAATATCGCCAAAGTATTATGCCAGGTTCATTACAAACCTTGTCTTCCAGTACCTGAAACCAAATTTTTCATCATTACACTAGAGTAACTAGTATCTTAGCTCCTTTTCTAATATGTTGGAAGCCATTTTTATCATCTAACTTATTCTATTCTCACAATCCTGTCATCTAACTTATCTACATTTTCGACTACTTCGGCTTCCTTATCTAACACAAAGTTTATACTTATGGTCTCTAATTTACCAATTCTTGTCTGAACTGTATCCAAAACACCATCTAACTTGTCTATCTTCTCACTTACCTTATTAAATATTTCACAAAACAAACAACAAATGTATTCACCGTCATCTTGGATTAGGAAATTCTTAACAAACTCTTTACTACAGATACTGTTGGTGTGACAATGATCAACTGATGACAAATCTCAGCATTTGTTTATTGTTGTTGTCGTTTAGCAAACAGATAGTATTTCTTACATA
The DNA here is from genome assembly GCA_036785275.1 of Cancer borealis. Lineage (NCBI taxonomy): Eukaryota > Metazoa > Arthropoda > Malacostraca > Decapoda > Cancridae > Cancer > Cancer borealis. Next base: position 7,271 of record JAXIVD010002327.1, on the reverse strand, counting down.
TATTTAAATGTTAAGATAAAAGGCAGTCATTCTCTTAAGATGACCAAACCACCTTAGAACATATTTTTTGCATCCATTATACTATACCACACCACTGTTTGCACAAGTTCCTATGCCATATGATTTACTCAGATAATTAATTTCCATAACATACACTCTTGTACTGTTGTACCCTATTCTATGTGAAGGAGACATAAAATAACATGAGTATTCGCAATTACAAATTGAATATCTAAATTCTTAACATTTGTGTCCTGCCATTATCATTATTTTTGCTGCTACACTGGACAAATGCTTGCAACTGTTTACAACAATGCAATGATTATCTTTTTTCAGATTGTGGTTCAAATAAATGTCTTACTTTAGTACATTGCTGCTCTGATTAAAATCATGAAATTGAACTGTATGGAAATGCAAATAAACAAACACTTAAACATGTAAACATATGTGAGATAATCTCGATTTCTAAAATGAACTGAAAAAAGTAGATATATAGATTGGATGACATGAGCTCAGCTGAAATCCTGAATGCTACAACTTGGTAAACGTACACAAAGCAAAATTAAAAGATTAGGATAGTGCGTTATGATTCCTTCTTCTCAGTTGAAATATAAGATTTTCATACTTAGAATACAAATACCTGTATTCTGTATTTCAGTGTATCATGTAAATATCTTTCAATATTGAAGTGGCTAATAAATCTTTGACTATTTCAGGCTGCCTTACAACGATTGCAGACATTTATAAAGGGGAAGATGATAGAGATTCATGTTGCTGGAAAGTTTGCTGCCAACATGTGTCGGTCTGCTGTCAAGGTAGTGAAACAATCATTGCATTTCATTATAAGATTGCCTTTATATGTGGTAATCTGTTTACTATATGAAAAATATTGATGTATGTCCCACCAAATACCAAGCAACGGTCATTTTCAAGTAGCCGACAAGTTGATTCCCCATTTAGTCCTTTAAAACGAGGTTTGGAGTTTAGCATATATATATATATATATATATATATATATATATATATATATATATATATATATATATATATATATATATATATATATATATATATATACATATATATATTATATATATATATATATATATATATATATATATATATATATATATATATATATATATATATATATATATTGTTACGGTCACACCGTAACGGACACGGTTCTTATGCCCTAGTGCCGGGTGTCCACTTATGAACAACCCAGTCACAACCACATTACGGGCGTGTACGAACTGTAGTGCTGATGTTTATACGTCCTTTTAACCCACCAAAGGACAAGGAAAGTCGACTATCCCGTAGGACTAGTCACTCCGAGGGCCACACGCCGGTGGCTGGACAATAGGCTTTAAACAAGAAGTGCCTGGTTAAGGAACCTATGCACTCTTAGCCCCCAAACACAGCACCTACAGCCACCCCGTAAACGTTAAGAGGTCGCCAGTTCTTTTAACCCTCCAAAGAACAAGGAATCTCCCAGTAGTAACCACCTTCTCCTCCTTACATTCTAAAGAGACTTACAGTGAGCACGAGATTACAGTGCCTAGACAAGGAGCTATCGCTCCAACCAGAATACCGCCCACAAGGTGTCTTTCCACCCACTTCTGGTTGAATAATAACTCCTCTCGACTCTAATAACACCCTGCAAAGCAGCCTCCTGGGAGGGGACTCCGTACAGTGCGTTATATGAGTCGTAATTAATTAACACTAAGACGGGATTACTCCTCGTCTGTGTTATCAAACAAGAGGCCCCAGATGATAGGCTCTCTCTCTCTCTCTCTCTCTCTCTCACAATGAGGACAACGCCGAAAAAAGCAAACAACGCCGACAAAGCAGACAACGCCGACAACGCAGACAATGCTAACAAACGCAGACAACGCCGACAAAACGCAGACAACACCGAAACTACTTCCCCGAGACTGAACAGTCTGACAAAATTCTAGGTGGAGTTCACCGCTAGCTAGGTGTTAATTATACTGTCACCACACACTTCTCAGTGCTCTGGCTTGTAACCGTTTCCTCTACAGACAGGGCCTTACTGTCTAGCTACACAAATATACCCCTTATCTAACAGGTCGGTCGAATAACCCACTCCCTTAAATATGAGGAGGTTACAGACAAAATAATGCCAATTTGTGGGGAGCTCAGAGCGCGAGGTGTTCTTGGTGACAGCTAGCGGGTAACTGCCTCTCTCACGGCATCTCATCAAGCTCGCAGCTCCCCGAACTGAGATGCCATGTCGTACAATGAGCACGCCGGGTTACCCCCCACACCGCGCCATCTCGAAACATAGCCTAATAAGACTCTTTCACAAAATCACTGCCCCGCTCATAAGCAACACAGAACAATGACAAACATACGAGAAGATGCAGAAAGGAATTGTCTACAAGATAGGATACCTTGCAACACAAAGAAGAAAGAGGGAAAGTCAGGAAAATTAGGAGAATGAGAAGATCCGAAATTTAAGTAAAAGCCTAACCAAAACTCGCTGGCAACTCTCTCTCTCTCTCTCACTCTCTCTCTCTCTCTCTCTCTCTCTCTCTCTCTCTCTCTCTCTCTCTCTCTCTCTCTCTCTCTCTCTCTCTCTCTCTCTCTCTCTCTCTCTCTCTCTCTCTCTCTCTCTCTCTCTCTCTCTCTCTCTCACTCTCTCTCTCACTCTCTCTCTCTCTCTCTCTCTCTCTCTCTCACTCTCTCTCTCTCTCACTCTCCCGCCACGCCTGGCTACATGGCCTTGAGATACACTTCCCGCGCATTTCCTCTCTACCTCCACGTCTGGTCTTGGCCACGTGATTTGCAAACAAAAGGCGTAACACACAGACATGCCACGTAGACACGTCTCCAACACGGGTGGGGCCCGCAACAATATATATATATATATATATATATATATATATATATATATATATATATATATATATATATATATATATATATATATATACATATATATATATATATATATATATATATATATATATATATATATATATACATATATATATATATATATATATATATATATATATATATATATATATATACATATATATACATATATATATATATATATATATATATATATATATATATATATATATATAACATATGTATATATATATATATATATATATATATATATATATATATATATATATATATATATATATATATATATATATCATATGTAACATGTATAGTAGAATGGAAAGTCAATAGTTAGAAAGGTCTTATTACAATATAGAAGAGACAGTGGTGCATATGTCTCAAGTTGTATAGTATTGTATTATATATTGTAATGATAGGTGTGTTCACTTAACTGATAACATCATAATATACAATTATTATGTTGATGCACAGGTCAACCCTCCTGAGGCCTTGAAAGTGTTTGTTCCTGGAGTGTGCCGGCTTCTGCTGACTCTTACTGACAATGATGAAGTGCAGAATGAAGAACACCTGGATGATGAGCTACTTTTTAATCTCTTGCTTCTATCTGAGGTAATTTATTTGGTTTATATTTTGTTTTTGTTATAGTGACCTCGGTGGGGGCTACAAAAATAGTATCATGTACCCCCTACAGGTCATAAAAGGTAACCAAAAGGGACAGAGCAAGGTGTCTGGAAAACCCTTTCTCAAATTAAGAGACAGGCTACAAAAGAGGAGGTGAAAGTAATGTCTCTCCAAACCTTAAATATCTTGTCCTGGCTTTGCTTCTTCAGAGGGTTAATAGATGGGTATTTAGATAGATAGACTATAGTAACTTGGTAGTATAGGAATTTGTTTTCTTTGTTCACAGTTAAGAGGTTCTGGGTTGGAATCCCAGATTGGTCAGAGACAATTTGAGGTTGTCTCCTTTCATGGTGTATCACTTGTTCACCTAGATAAGTCTCCTCTTTCTTTTCTCTCTTCTAGTGCCGTCAATTGCATTTCTTTTATTATTTCCTGGAATGTTAGGTCTTCCAAATCTTAGTTGCTATTCTCTGTGTTCTTTCCAATTTCACACATGCTTTTATTATGAGGGGATCATATTACTTTTGCATAATCCAGCTTTGGTATAGTTATATTTTTTTTAATGGAAATATTACTACAGTCTTTTTCTTCTCTGCTGCGTCTGAACTATTTTTTCTTTTGTTTGAATTACTTTACTTAATTCCTTTTCTCTTTATTTTCCATCTTGTTCAAATATTTCCTTAAAGTAATTTTATAAATCTCTTTTTCTTTCCAAGTTTTCACTTTATTGTTAACAGAATCTATAACTTCATCTTTAATTTCTTGTTTTGCAAATCCTTGGGTTTTCCTTAAAGCTTCATTTTCAGTCGTGAATTTCACAATCTCCTTTATCCTCTCACCACCTTTCACTTCTGATCCCATTATATTTTTCACCAACTGGCCCTCCTCCAGTTTTTCCATGGACGAGGACTAGTGATGATGATATTGATAATTATGAAAACAATAACAATGATGCTGTAATGAATTTTTAATTTTTAAATTTATGATTTTTCAGTTGGTAAGATGCAGTGGATGTCATTTACTGAAGTACATACCACAAATAACACAAGTATTGAGTCAGACACTGCACCTTAAGAGTCGAGAAGGGTACCACCTGACAGGATCTGTGCTGCGTTATCTGCTGAAGTATTTAAGCATTTCTATGCCCTCTGAGTACCGGTCTTTGCCAAGCAGTTGGGACACACCATTCTCCACCTCTTTTCCCATAAGGGTAAAGTTTTCTTGATTATAAATTTTCAATTAGTAAAGCTACACAAATTTTGGTTTTTACATATCACTTAATTGCATCTATATATCTTTTGACCATGAACCCACTGTGGTCACATCTTGATAATTGTGTCTTGAAACTTGCATTTTAAAGCTAGGTTTTTTAATCTATATATTATCCTTTCCCATGACTAGCATTGGGGAGAGGCTGGGGATGTGCACAATCTGGGATTGACTTGGGTAGAGCCAACACAAGCTGAGGAGGAAGCTATACGGGCTTTAGTGCGCACCTTCCTTACCCCAGAACTCAAGCTGCTACACAAGGTTGCAACTGGAGACAAAGAAATTTCAAGGTTAATTTCTGTTCTGCTTTTTACATGCATACTATTCAAATAAATGCCAGATGTTTTGTATTAATTATGATTAGAATACATGATATTGTTCTGCAACAGCCTAGAATTTTATCTTAACTAAGATTCCTTGTTTGCAATTTCTTTGAATGAAACAAAATTTCATGGACAACAGATTTTACAGTTTTCATTTACAAACATTGATACTTTTTTGTATGATTCTATTTTTGGAACAAGGTGAAAACATGATACAATCAGAATATATTGTCTCTTTAGATGTGATATTTTTAGAAAAGTTAATTTAGAAAATTATAGTATATCTAATTCTGCATGGCATATTCACTTAGTCCAGTGTTGTCCAAACGTTTTTGGATTTCACATTTAGTTTGTTTCTCTGTTTTGACTTCATAATGCTCATCGCCGAGTAAGATGCTTCACAAAGATATGTAGACACAAATGGGAGAAAGTATTCCAAAGCCTTCTTTCCTAAATCAGTTTGCTCCTTCTAAATTCACACAACTCCAAAATCATGTGAGGTTTGAGGTGGCGCCACATTCTGCTTACACTTGTAACAGTGCTTCCCGAAGGTAAAGGAGAAACTTCATATTATTTTCAGATAAGAGTAATGAATTTCTAACCCTGTCCAGCTTTACAGATCTCTTATATATGTCAGGAAAATAAGGTTTAAAAGAATAAATATGGTTGGTTAAGTGTTCTACAATAACTGGTTTCACAGTCTCATCAATGTTACTTGAAAAATAAGCAGCTGTCATAGGAAAACATGTAATTACCAGCAGGTGGTCATAGACCTGAGTTTAGACAACACTGATCTAGTTTTTGAGTGGTGTCTTAGAAGAGAGATTATTACAACAACTACTTACAGAGAGGAGTTGCAGCAGTGTTTGAGTATTACTCATGATATACTGCTTGGTGCTGGTGCTGCCCTGCCTCACTGGGAGGAAGAACCTATCTCATTGTAAGTATAAAACTCACCCACTCCAAGACATGATCATTATTGTTATCATCATCATCATCATGAACCTCTGGGTCCACTACAGGACAAATGCATCCCCTACCCTTCTCATCTCTATCAGCTATATTTGTCTATTCAAAGCCAACCCAGCAAAACTACATATTTCATCACTCTTAGTTCTCTGTCTGTCTTGCCTTCTCTTACCATCCCTGGGTTGCCATTCTGTTACTCTAGCTGTCCCTCTGTTATATATTCGGCACATGACATATCCTGCCCATGTCTGTTTTTTTCTGTTGATTGTAATAAAGATATCTTCAATTTTATTCTGCTCTCTAATCAGTGATGCTCCTTTATCCCTCCATGTTATGCCGAGCATTATTGTTTTCTTTCTCCTTTAGGCGATTAACATATATGAATTGAAGCTGTAGTCACTTCTTTTTTGCTTTTTAGGGTTGATATGGCTGTAAAGAAAGATACCTCCAAGTTCATTGTCAGGAATCAGGAATTGTGTGTAACTCTTGACTCTGAATGCTTCCCAACAAATGTTCGCAAAGCTGTTGCTGAGGTCATCCTGGAATTGGTGGACAAACTCCTCACTCAGGGATCTGATGATGCCAAGTCCCTTTGCAGAGCTGTCAATGTCAGTAAACAAAATTAATATATATCTCTTTAATTAAAAATGTAGAATACAGTTCATGTGAAACTTTTTTTCCCTATTTGAAATTGAAGTTTTTAAGTTATTGTCATGATTTAAGTAAAGGTGATTTTAGTATCCCAAGATTTGATATGATGACATGAACGTTTTGAATTTTGTTTGAGAATTTTCTGAAAGGAAATGTTTAATGAAACAAAAAACTATGATAGGTTGCAGCAATTATATGATTTATTTCACATCCGAAATACAGTTTTATTTTTAATATATCACAGATATGTTTTCTGATGTGTAATGCAAAAATTATTTTCAGATATACCATGGACTGATATTTTTTCATGGTGTTTCAAAAGATGATTTTGATGCTAGATGGAAGAGTTTTCAGTTCATTAAAGATGCACTGGCCAATAAACTCACCAGAAACAAGCAGCATATACGATCTCAGCTCATTGAAAGGACAGTCCTTCACCAAGAAAGTCGTATCTTGGAAAACAGCGTAACTCATCTGACACCAACACACAGTTCAATAATGACCAGTCTTGTGCATCTCTCAACAAGCCAGTAT
>JAXIVD010002326.1:17500-62546 GCA_036785275.1 Cancer borealis | reverse complement strand
GACAAGATCGATGTTCTGTTTGTTCCAAAGACAGCAACCATTTTGTCTCATGATCTTTTCGAGTAATCTAATCAAAACTGACAAGAGAGAGAGAGAGAGAGAGAGAGAGAGAGAGAGAGAGAGAGAAGAGAGAGAGAGAGAGAGAGAGAGAGAGAGAGAGAGAGAATTTACAAATATCACATTTGTAGTGCCGCACGCAAGGCTCTTAGAATAGTTCATCGTAATTTTTTTTTACTTTGAGCCATCATTGTAAGCGAATGTTTATATAAAAAAATAATAAGAGAGAGAGAGAGAGAGAGAGAGAGAGAGAGAGAGAGAGAGAGAGAGAGAGAGAGAGAGAGAGAGAGAGAGAGAGAGAGAGAGAGAGAGAGAGAGAGAGAGAGAGAGATGGATATACAGGCGGAAGGAATGGTGATGGGGAGAGGAGGGTTTGAGGATTAAGGATGGGGAAGAGAGACAGAGGTGGGGATGGACGACAAGAAAGATGGATGGGTGGGGGATGGGGAGGGATAGATATAAGTGGAGGATGGGTCACTGCCTACTCCAGCCAATGACAGTTCCCATGAAAAAGTTGCTTGACCTGGTATATTTGTTAGAATTAGTCCGGATTCATTGGCAGGCAGGTGTACCATATAACTATTTTCTGCTGGCACGTTTCCTGAAGGAGAGGTGGGAAAGGAAGAGCCATGTTCCTTTATATCCAGATCTCCCACACGCAGGGACGTAGCTAGACATTTGGAGGCCCGATGGACTTACATCCTTAAGAGGCCCCCTCTAAAATTGCAGGTGTTTAGGGGGAAGGTGAGCGAAGCGAGCCCAAATAGGTGGGGATGTCTCAGGAATTTTTTTTGGAGAATGAACATATTTTGGTGCATTTTTACACTTTCTAAGATGCATTTTACACTTTTTTGAGATGCATTTTGGGCCCCTCTCTTGGGGGCCGAGGGTGATTTCAAACAGCCCCCTCCTGCCCCTCCTCCCTTTAGCTACGCCACTGCCCACACGTATAATTAAAGTTTACTAATAGTTGTGCATAGATCAGCGGGTACTCTCGTCATATAACAGGTTTCTGGTATCTGTTCTCATATAACTATAACTATAACTATAACTATATATATATATATATATATATATATATATATATATATATATATATATATATATATATATAAATTGATTCCCAAAGAAAACATTTGGAGATTCTTTTACAACGGGCTCTGGCCATCGCTTTTTCAGCTTGTAACCTGGCCCTGCATGCAAGTAACGGGCATACCAATGACTAAAGGTTAAGGCTGCACACAAAGAGTATAGGACATTCACGTCAATATACATACACAGTATCCTTGTGTGACAAACTCCTACCCGGATTATCACTTGACCAAAGGTAAATCTTCATTTGCAGTACATTTAACTAAAACACACTACGAAAACCAAAATATTATCAGAATTTTAACACCTTGTAACATTACTTTAAAGTAAGTCAGAAAACGAGCAGTACGTTTTCATACTAAATTAGAATGGGTTAGAACCGATTGTATTCCGCGCCAAACCTGCACATGCTTTCACCTGCTGAAAGGTAAATATTGCAGAGCTCCAGTGTTTACTGTACTACTTACCCAAGTTTCTGCCGTACTTTATGTTGACAGTTTCACGAAATTCGTCCATCTTTGTCTTTCTTCTATTATCTGGCCTCCATAGACATTTGTCAGTGTTATTCAATTCCATCTTTCTCACAATTTCTCCTGGTAATATATTCGTATATCTATTCTCCACGGCAGCTATGGTGTGACTGCCAGCTGATTCTCCGCGCACCAACCACAAGCCAAGGTTGGGAGGTGGGGCTCTGACGTCATGACTTGTTCTCGTCACCATTCACTACAGGAAGTTTCTTTTAAATTGGGCTTTCCTGCTGAGACTACTTCAGAATACTTTCAATAAAATCCAAGTGTGTTCTGCAATACAATATATTTTCCATAATATAATCAATAGAAGAAAGATATTGCACATTGAACAAAAAGCATGTTATTGGTTTGGAGCACCTTGACTAAATATTCAGACAATAAATGTAAACAAGCAGGAAGTTCTTGTCCTAAAAGTCAAGGCTATCTGGATACTCTTGAGCTGGTGTGTTCCACTGGATACGGTAATGTTGCTCTTTGTAAGGCCACTGCGGCAGGCCAAAGTGACGACTTAATAGGTAGGGGAGAGCGGGGTAAGTTGAGCTTTTACTCATATTTGAAAAGCTGGACCAGAGAACTAACGCCATATATGAGGAAGCAATAACATTACTCCAACCCTCCCCACAGTGTTTCAAACCTAGCAGCAGACGCTGATGAGCTGCCCAAAAAAAAAAAAAATTTCAGCTCTAAAAGTGAAAAACTATGAAACAGGAATATGTTAAGCTTATTCATATATTATTTAGATATTGCCTAACCTCTTAACTTCCATGTATAGCTTAACTTTAAGTGCATTTGCAGGGAATAAGTAATAAGCCAAGGCATGCTGTTATTAGGTGATACAAGAACATATATTAGAAAATCAAGGATGGGGTAAGTTGAGCCACAACAACTGGGACAAGTTGAGCCACCATACTACTGATAAAATTGTGTATCTACTAGCCATGCAAAGATTATTTTCAAAGCCTAGCTGAGTATTGAATTTTAGATTAACATCCAATATAATTGTTAAGCGTATTGAAAATATTTTAAGTATATATAGGCTTTGAAGAAATAATAACCGACTGGCTATACAGGATTGTCCCTAAAACAAAGAGTATTTCCTCCTGATTAGAAGAAGGATCTAGCAAACCATGTCAAATTACTGCCAGATATGTTCCATGGATTGTCACTAGAAAGCTATTGTTTATTAGCTTATGAGTTTGCCAAAATATATACAATAAATACTTTCTGTCATAATAGTGTTACAAACCCCCTCTTTCACTCCACTCTTACTCTTGTCTGCTCTCGTCAGCACGGCCTTATTGAGTGACTGGAGCGGGAAGGAGTCGTAATGACTGTTCACTTACTCACACCTTTCACTTACTCTTCCGGGCTCGGAACCACTGTGGCGAATGTAGCTTAGCGATTGTTACCCCAAAACACGGCTGGGTGGTGACAAGAAACACTTGTTGACATTTCCTTTCCTTTACTAAGCAAAACACTGGCAAGGTTACACAATTTACACACTTTAGGGCACACTCCCAGAGGCACAGAACACAATACAGTCTCAGCCCACGGCACATCAGAACAGTCTCAGCCTCAGCACAACAGCAGTACAGCACGTATCAGCCTCAACACAATAGCACAGTACAGTGACAGTCACAGCACCAAGACAACAGGCTCAACACAGAGCACTGTCTCAGCACAGCATACTGAGCACAGTCATGACAGCAGCACAGCCCTCAACACAACAGAACCCTCTATCCTGTGCTCCTCCTCACGCTGGTCCCTGTCTGCTCTTCTCTCTCCCTCCTGCTGGCTCTCCTTAACACAGAGATCCAGTGTGTAGCAAAGGCCCTATCACCTTGTCACTCTGCTTTGGCCCCAGTATGGAGGATCAACACCAGTTATAGCACTGCCTTCCTCATCCAGCGGACCTCCTCCACCCTCTCCCAGTCTCGACTCTCGAGTCTCGAGTGACCGAGTCTCCCCAAGACTGGCCGCTGGCGGGAGACGGCCCGGGACTGAGCGTTATACTGCACTCAACACACACTTAAGTGACTCAACCGTGTGTTGGTGATCGTTAGAGTCATCCTCCCGACCTCCACAAAAGCAGCAGCAGCAGCAGAAAACAGCAGCCGGCATGAGATGGAGTTCTCACACTGGCTGGTGGAGGAGCGGTGAGTCCCGGGTCCGGGACGCATATTTCCGAAAACTTCATCAGATTTTAACCCGCTCCGCCCGGGCCAGTGACGTAGGCAGACTCTGCCTCGTGATTGGCTGGCTGCACTCCTGCCCCGCCCTTCTCTTTCTCTCCCGCTCTCCTCCCGCTAGCAGCGGGAGGAGAGAGAGAGAGAGAGAGAGAGAGAGAGAGAGAGAGAGAGAGAGAGAGAGAGAGAGAGAGAGAAGGAAGGAAGGGAGGAAGAGAGAAAGGGGGTGGGGGGTACAGGGGATCGCGGAGAGACTCGAAATGTTGTTACCTAATCCAATTTCACCATCTTATCATAAATCACTAAAGAAAACTGAGCCTACCATCGTCATTGTTATACGTTGATGCATATCATGAGCGTAAATTGATTGTACTGTGAATGTATCTATAATGCGAAAATCTAATTAAAGAAAATACCGCATACAGATTTTTTCTAATTAAACAAATTAAACTCGCTGTAACTACCTTAATTTTCCATCCTTTGTATTTTCAATCACTGATTCGAGTTCTGCAAACCTTGCTGATTCCTACGGTATGTAGCAAATAGCAATAGGAAAAAAAATAGTTGTTAAAATAGGCCGATAAGGCAGAGATCGTGTGTGTGCTCCTGTGTAATGCTGTTGTGCTCTCTCTCTCTCTCTCTCTCTCTCTCTCTCTCTCTCTCTCTCTCTCTCTCTCTCTCTTACTAATTTGTTATAATTTGTGTTTTTTATCTCACACAAAAGGGGTGGAGAGAGAGGGAATAAAGAGGGGGGAATGGGCAAGAAGGGAAGGGGTGTTGGGTGTTGGGGGGGGGGGGGGGGACGGGCAGCGAGTTGGAGAGAAGAGAAGGGGGGGGAGGGAGCGGGGCATATGGAGAGAAAACGGGGGTGTGGGGGGGGACGGGCTGCTAGCGGGAAGAGAGCGGAAGAGAAAGAGAAGGGCGGGGCAGGAGTGCAGCCAGCCAATCACGAGGCAGAGTCTGCCTACGTCACTGGCCCGGGCGGAGCGGGTTAAAATCTGATGAAGTTTTCGGAAATATGCGTCCGGGACAGCGTTATACTGCTACCGATGTCGTAAATGTTTTGTGGATCCCGGCCGCGTCTTTCCCATTCCCGCCTAAAAAAGCCCGCGAAATATCCCTGCGAAATATCCATGTTCGTAACATAGGTTTCCTTTATGTATTTCACAGCATGTAATATATCTCTTTTATGCAACCAAATTAGTTTCTTTTGTTGTTTCATCATTTTCATAACTTAAAAATAAAAAAACAAGCATGGAACAAATTAGCCTGTTCGCAGTGAGCATTTTGATACCAGACAGCGCCAGATTTTGTCATTTTTGCCGGAAAATAAATACTTTTTGGGGCAAGTTTTACAAGCTTACACAGGTGTATTATTGCACATTAATGCGTATAAAATTTAAGTCTATTAAGCTCATGATGTGCGACGGCATATGACATCGTTTAAGCCTCTATTCATAATTTCATATGATATTCTTAAGACAGCTTATATTTGTATCAAGGCAAGCAATTTGTAATTTTCTACTAATCTCAATGGGCATATACCGATACATACTTTCATTTGAATGTACCAAACAATAGGCAAATCCATGTAATGTATAAAAAATATAATTTTGTGTCGCAGACTTAATTTTTTCCAGTACGACAACTACATCCTCGGATACTGGCAGCAAACCACAACAAACACTAGCAGGCTACTCAGAGCAACTCCTGATGGCATTGTCAGCTGCAAATGCTGTGGCAAGGGTTTATTAGAAGTAAAATGTATCCATAGTGATAAATACCAGTCTTTTTAACGGCACTTAGTATACTACGTCGTACGTCTGGCAGCGGTGCTGCTTTTGTTTTCTTCACTGATCACCTTCGTATATAAGACGTGACAGTGATTTCCAATATTTTTTAACACACTCAGATAAAATGTATAAGCCGAAGTCAACATCCTTTTATTTTTACTGCTCATACTTACTGAAAAAATAATAATTATCTAATTGTAGCTTTATCTTATAATACAATTAACAAAGCCTTATCATGCACCAGTAAGTAAGAATAATAACATTAAGATTATGTTTTTAATTTTAAATACACATGTGCAGCAATTCATGTCGTATTTTTTCTGCAGATCGGCTTCTAAATTAACTAAGTCACCCCTTTGCCCCAGAGAAGCGGAGAAAATTAAAAATTCTAGCGCTGATAGGTGTCTACGACCCTAGCTGCGAACAGGCTAATTGCCCCATGGGGTGGCTCAACTTACCCCATGTAGGTATAAGGGATAAGTTGAGTCATTTGAGATATTATTTTTGAGTGACCGGCATGACATTAGGAAAGGAGAAATAAAGCTGAAAGTGGCTTCAAGTATGCTTGAAAGATGGAATTTTCAGATGACATTTTAATTTGTATTCATTACGCTTGTGTTTTAGAGATAACTTGCGCAAAATGAAAAATGGCTCATCTTACCCCGCTCTCCCCTAATGTTTTCTTTATATCCTTCTATTGTTTATGGTGAGGAATAATGTGTTATTGCTCCTCCATCACTCAAATAGACATAGAGAGAAACAGGGAAGGTGTAAAATGAAGAAATATTATCGGCTGATAGCGGTCACAAGAAGAAGAAGATTCCGCACACCCCTAGCCTAGCCGATGCAAAGGCAATTCCGCTGACCATCATCTGACCTAGCCCGTCAGCCCACCAAATGACCAAAACACACTCAACACACTCACCTTCATCTATATCCTTATAAGCCACCATGTCCTAACATTTCTTTTATTGTACCTAACACTCTACGGGATTTTTCTCACTTTTTTCGTTGCTTTTTCCGTTTTTCTTTGTTATGGTTTATTTAGGCTTTATTTTGTTTAAATATTTTTTTTATATATTATATTCTATGGTTTATATTGGTTTAATTTAATTATTATTGCTTTATTCTAGTTTTTAATTTTATGATTGACCTTAAGAAATAAAAAAAATTCATGAAATAAATACGAATCAAATATAACAAATGTTTATGTAGAAAATGATTAGGTATTTCAGTAAATTTTTAAAGTATATATAATTGCTTTTCTTTGCATAATAAAAATCTCAAATTTTGTTTTATATATACGTGATCCACCCGTCAACACACGGCCGCCATCCTACTGTATCTGTTGAACTTGTTGATATTTTTGTATTAGGTTATTTACGCTTAATAGGGAATGTGTTCTTTATATCCAACCATTATTAATGGTGAGGAATAATGTGTTACTGCTCTTCCATGCCTCAAATAGACATGAAGATCGGAACAGAGGTGTAACACAAAAAAATAATATCACCTCTTTAAAAGTTCTTCCGGTGTCGACTGCTAGCGGTCACAGAAAGAAGATTATTAGTATGATTATTATTATTATCAAACTACAAATTAATATTGTACAAAATGTAGATCAAAAGAAAGAAAAAAAGCTTTATATGATAATAAATATGTAACGAATCGATATATATTATAATTCCACTTAATATAATTCCACGTTTAAACTCCTAACCCGAGTCAAATCCAACTGACTATGAAAACTCCTTTTTAATTCATAAGAACATAATAAATGAGGAAACTGCAAGAGGCCAGTTGATGGATGACCTACACGAGGCAACTCCTTGTCTCCCACCCTTGGAATAATCCAATATTTAGCCATCCCACCTGTCATCCCTATCCATACTCTGATCCAACCGTCTTTTAAAGCTACCTATTGACTCAGCACTTACTAGGTATCTGCCCAGCCTATTCCAATTGTTCACCACTCTGTTAGTGAACCAATATCTACCTAGGTCTGTCCTGAATCTAAGTTTTTCTAGCTTGTAAGCATTTCCACGTGTCCTATCCTGACTACTAATTTCTAAAACCTGATCAATGTTTCCCGTATTAGTTCCTTTTACCCATTTGAAAACCTCAATCATATCCCCTCTTGCCCTCCTTCTCTCTAGGGAGTGGAGATTAAGACGTTTTAACCTAGTTTTGTAGGATAAATTTCTCAGCCCCTGAATCATCTTGGTCATTCTTCTCTGGACTGCCTCCAAGGAGCCTATATTCTTCCTATAAAGGCCCGTCCAGACAATCGAGCATTGCCTGCGGGCACAAGCGAGCAGTTTGCTCGTTGACTAGCTTACCGCTTGTGCCCACTAAAATATGGGCAAAGTGCCTGTGTTGGTAGTTTCCTGAAATTACCAGACACTGCCCACGCCCAGTGATATAATGTCGCTGCCAAGACACACAAGGCTTCCTATGGATGCAAGGGGTCGAGGTCGTCATTGTTAACTCTAGTGACTGACTGACTGCGCCTGCTATGGATCAGTGGTCGAGACCTCAGATTCTACATTTAATCAAACTTTATCGGCAACACCCTTGTCTGTAGAATGTAATAGTCGTTTCTATTCCCAGCTTCTAATTCACGTAATGTAGTCAAATGACTACCCAATTTTCTTTTAATTAGCCAATCTTTACACCATTTATCTTTTTGCACTTTGTTCTTTTTTTTTTTCACACACATAGCAATTATTATGCTATATAATGCTATATTCTTCCGATTCTTCTTACTGGCCACCATAGTTATCATACCGCACACAGCCTGGTCCTGCCTGGACATCACTCGCTCTGGCTGTTGCCCGGGCCAATTGGGCACCTTATGGACAACACTACAGTTGTGCCTGTAGACTTAGCCCGTTTGCAGAAAGTGCCGGTCAAGCTGTGTTTGATCGTCTGGACGGGCCTTAATAAGGGGCCCAAAATTGAGCTACATAATCTAGGTGGGGTCTAACTAGCACTAAATACAACCTCAGAATGACCTCAGAACTCCTATTTGTCACACACCTACTAATAAATCCCAGTATCTTGTTGGCCCTATTTCTAGCTATAATACACTCACGATCCCAACAGTATAGTTAAGTTGTAGTTGAGTTATAAATGACAAAACAAATCATAATCACATCTGATTAAGTTGTGGTTGAGTTATAAATGACAAAAAAATCATAATCACATCTGAATTAAATTGTAGTTGACTTATAAATGACAAAACAAATCATAATCACATCTGAATTACTTTTAAAAAAATAATAAAATTTTCATTTAAGGCAAAGAAATAGTTAAACATTTAGATGCAACAATACTTAATGCAACACCAAAACTCAATTAATCAACCAATCAATCACCACACTTGATGAGCTAACTATAAACTAAATGACTGTCATTAATAAGAATAACATAAGTACATTTCCCTTCATCATATTATTAACAAATCAATTTAATTAATAAATATCTAAGGCCACATAGGAGGGATTATTGCGAGTATATAAGGAAATTAATATTATTTCTTTCCCTTATTTATTCAAGTTGTTATATTTATGAAAAACTGTCATGGTTATATTTTTAAATTATTAGTTTAAATCTATACATACTGGCATTTATTTTCACCTGAATATTTTTTTTGTTTGTATATATGTAAATGAACGTAACATAATGTATGTATGTATGTATGGTAACAAATGTATGTACGTATATAACAAGGCAACTACATTTTCTCCCCATGTGCATGTATGTATAGCAAGAAAATTAAAGGTTCTGTAAAACTTTCAAATATGAAAAAATATACACACCACACTGAAGAAAACACACACAAACACACACACACACACACACACACAGCTAAACAGAAACACTTCATAAAAAAAATCGCTATGCCATGTATTCTCCTTTCCTATCTTTTCTCACTTCCCAAAATGTTCTTCTCTTACCCTCCTCCTCCTCCTCTCACACATCATAACTTGCACCAGCTTGAGTCTCATCTAAGAAGAAATTGATTACACCAGCCGCTGAGCTTTCCGAGAGCCAGAAGTACGACACGACAACAGCCTCGAAGAACCCGATTACTATACCACCGAGGACGTCAAGGATGTGGTGGCGGTGGAGCAAGACACGAGACACACACACACTGCCGCCCCAAACCATCAAGGCAATGGATAAGGGTAGGAACAGCTCGTACTGGCGGAAGGAAAGAAAAGAAAGAATTATACATTACAGTTTTGCTAGAAATAGACTGTCTGACTGACTGACTAACAATCTAACCTAACAATTAATACAATAAGAGGTCGTACTGGCGGAAGGGAAGAAGAAATTTATTATAGCAATATATTAGTTTGATTTCTGGTTTGGAGGGAAGAAAAGAAAGAATTATAGTGATATATTAGAAGAGAGAAGTTGATTTGATTTCTGATTTGATGGAAAAAAAGAAGATAGAATAAGACTAATGCAATATAATAGGAGAATAATATTTGTATGTTTGTTAAGGAAGAGTTTAAATAAAGACAATTAACACATAAAACTAAATTTGGTTTGTAAGATAACTTTAAACGATAATATATAATTTCGCTGTTCCTCTAATTTTCTTATAGTCTGAGGGTCAGTTTTAGAGAGGACTAACTAACTACCTAGCTAAATAACTAACTAACTAGCCTAACCTAACTGACCTGCATTGGCAGTAGAAAACTCAGCAGGACGGCTCTGGTGCTGTGTCCGGATGGGAACGAGAACTTATCCACCATCATTGTGGCAAACATTTCATCCTTCTTATTGGCTGTCGGTCGCCTCCTGCGGGAGATTGCCTTCACAACCGACACCACCACCACATCCAGAATCATGGCTGTAAAGGGACGGATGCATAGGGTCAGCCGTTAATCTTAAACTATGAGGTGGGTGAAGGAAGAAGTTGATTCATAAAAGATAATATAGTAGTAAATTTAAGACATGTTTCTCTATCTAGTTTGTTGTGTGATTATAATTATTTTTATATCTTACGCCGGTTTGTGAATTTCCGTTAAACTTGTTATAAATGAAACTGATGTATAGAATCGTTATTATTATTGAATGGTTTCCTCAATAATGTACAAAAATTAATTACTCTGTGTACTTACCGATGAATAAATTGACAAGTAACTGTCTAATTGATGGGTCTTGCAGTAGGAAGATAAAGGTTGCTGTGCCGATGAACCAAGGAATGCCATGACAAGAATACTGAAACATTGTAGTAACTATAGCAAAGAACATTTTATTTTTCTTCTTCAAATTATTAATAAACATCAGCTACATCAAAATTTAAAGATAGTATTAATTATGACAGTTAGGTTATCAAAAAAACAACACATATATAACAAATACAAAAACATAACATACAGCTATTGGGTAAAAAAATAATAAATAAATATTATAACACAAATTTACAGAGAAAATTAATGATCTTTAATTTGATGCCAAAATAGAAAGAAAGGAAGGAAAGAAGGAAGAGAAAGGAAGAGAAGAGAAAAGGAAGAGAAAGAAAGAAAGCAAGTAATGAAGGAAGAGAATCAGTCAGAACATATATATCCTTACCTCTAATCCTTTCATAGTTGATTTATATTTGCTAAGTGGTCCATAGTTTCTGTCCACGTACTTAACAAACTTATCTGTTAAGGCGACATCCAAGTCTAACACCTTTTTAAGTGGCGGTGGTAATACTCTTTTCTCCCCCATACCTGTTGTCTGAGGGGAAAAGGGAAGACAAATTAAATATCAGGAATCTGCGACGGCAATGCAGTTAAGAAAACCTTCTCAGAATCTATCAGGTAATGTAAAAATATAACTCTTATTACTATTATTTATTTTTAACTAAGCTTATAAGTCATATCTTTATTTATTTCAATATTAACAGTGTGAATTAAATCAAAATAGAAGTTTCGTACTAACATATTAGTGTAACATTTCCGGTGTTAATTTCTTGGCAGTGCTTACAGGTACGGCAGCCGTACCTGTAAGCACTTACAGGTATGGCAGCTGTTCCTGTAAGTGCTCGCTTATAGAAATGTAAAAAGCTTATATAACCGAACCAAACCGTATCTAACCAAATCTAACCTAACGAATGACATCCTCATAGTGCTAGGTTATAGGGTATTACTATACTTTATGCCATTAAACAGTCGAAGGTTATGGCTACCCTAAGCTTGTTGCTCTTACTATTTACAACATTTTCACTGATTACACTACCTGTTGGAAATGAATAATAACACTGCAATACGTCCGTGAATGTGGTACAGTTTTGGACTGTGGGTGGACTGTATCTCTAAGTCAAAACAAACAAACAAACACTATCAATTGTTTTTAGCACGGGCTTTGGTTTCAAGCATGGGATTGGGTCCTGTTGCTACAAAGGATTATTATATTGTCTATATTTCCTCTGTCCAATGACGTGCCACCATCAATTGCCAGCACCAGCTGCGCCAATCACAGCTTGCTATATGTAATAGTAGACGTGGCACACCTAGAAGCATAGGGCAGGAGACATTTTTCTCCTCAGTTGTATCATGGCTACCGTTGAAGTTACTTGTCAAGGTTGTGAATTGGATTATTGGCAAATAATCGCAAAATTTCATTCAAAAAACGATTTGGTGTACGACTTTCTGAGGGAGCACGGCGTCCTACCAGCAGCTGTTCAGTGTCCCCAGTGTGTGGCTCCTTGGAGGAATAGTAGAGGATGACCCCACAGCCAGGAACTTCATGCTCTCGTTAAGGTATTGTGAGTTATAAAATTATACTTGGTAAATTTGCAATTCAACCAATAAATAGGTTAGGTTAGGTTACAAGTGTCAGCGGGGGGTGTCCATGGGGGGGCGCAGCCCCCCCCCTCCCGGTTAGGCTAGGTTAGGGTAAATTAGGTTAGGTTAGGTTACAACAGTGTCAGCGGGGGGATCCAGCCCGGTTAGGATTGGTTAGGGTAATTTAGGTTAAATCTGGGAAAATTTCCCAAAATGTAGGGAAATTCCCCTAGATTTTTCAAAGGCCATATATCACTCCCATATGCCTCCCCCCCAAAACCCCCGATTCCCCAGGCTCCCCCAAGCTTGCTGGGGGGGATAGGGGGGGGTAGAGATGTGGAATATTGGCATAAAGTATAAATTTACCGGTTATAGATACGGCACGTGCCTAGCCTTTGGGTACAAAGCTTATATAACCGAACCAAACGGTACCTAACATAACCTAATCAACCTAACATAACTGTAAAGATGCTTTACCTGGTAAATAATAAAGCACAGACCGTACGAATAGCGGATGACAACGCGATACGACTGCCGTATCTCTAAGCACTTCGTAATTTCTTTCCTACTCTATCTACCTCTCGGTAATATTTTACATCTTCACCATAACACTCTAGAGAATTCAGGGTTATATTTTTGAATTACCTGATACATTCTGAGGTTTTCTTAGTTACATTTCCGTCGCAAATTCTTAGTTAGTGAGATATTCAATGTTTTCTGTGAGACCTTCTCTTCGAAAAATAAAGTTTAGTTTGGTTTAAACAAGGTTCTGTTATTTGTCAATGTTGGTTTAGGTTTGGTTAGGATAGGTTAGGTTACATTATTATAGAAGCTATCAAATGTTTTCTATGACCAAAAAGTAAGGAGTTGGACGAGGAGCAGAGGTGAGAAAGACGTAAGCAAACGCCATTATGGTGAAGATGTAAATTTTTACCCATCTCTCTTATCTATATTAACTTTATTTAATCTATACAGCATGTCATAACCTTCTTACCATATATTTAGTGTTGTAAAGTGACTGTCTGGAGCTGGTCAGGTGGTCTAGTCTTCTTCTTCTTCTTCTTCTTGGGAATTTGATGGGCTGTGGTGCCACAGTCTGGTCTAGTCTTGGAAGTGGCACAGTGGCACTCTCCCTCCCTCTCCCTCTCAGCTGACTAGGATCCTTGCTATCTACGGATGTTTATACCTTAAAGTACAGGATGAGATGCATCGGTTAACATCCTATTATATGTTAACTTGAATTAATGAAGATATATTAAAATAAAATTACTAATATATGACCATAGATGCATCCTGAAAGTGTTACCAAATGTTATATCTATAGTCTGTTATAAGTTATGTAAGAGCCATGCCGAGTGATTAGGAAAACATATATATATATATATATATATATATATATATATATATATATATATATATATATATATATATTTATTTATTTATTTATATATATATATATATATATATATATATATATATATATATATATATATATATATATATGTATATATATATATATATATATATATATATATATATATATATATATATAAAGAGAGAGAGAGAGAGAGAGAGAGAGAGAGAGAGAGAGAGTACGGACTTTGAGGTGATCGTATACTACTTCACATTAAAAAAAAAAAGCACCGTAATGTACACCCGTTAAAGCAAAGGAAGCAAGTCACCCTGATGTGTTTACTTTTACCTAACTTGCTGTCCCCATGTGATAACTTGTTACGAAACACCGTGCTCAATAGATATCGTACGAGGTGGACGCTGTAATTCTGAAATATATATCTACAAACAATTAGGTAAAGGGAGTGTTAACCTCTTTTTCTTCTCGTTTTTTTCTTCTCCTGTTATGGTGTTCTTATGAAGTAACTTTAGAAGGCAGAATAGTTTTGTGGCGTAATATTTGTGGCTGAACATAGTGTTATATATCAATGACAGTCATACAATAAGGGATGGTATGCAATATTTAACAAAGATCCGTCACAATGATTATAGAGTGTATAATTGTCATTAACTTAATGCTCAATATGAAATATTTTAATGACATGTAAGTGATCAGTATACTTAAAAGCTACACTTATTATTGTTATTATTATTATTATTATTATTATTGTTGTTATTATGGTATTTCTGCATAACTACTGCTCGGATGATAATGATATAAATATGAAGTCGTACATACTATACATAGTGTACTCAACACATCTGTGAAGGTTTCAGGCGGTGCTCACCATTATTTATCTCTCAAAAAGTCTTTGAAGTTATGTTATGGTATGTTGGTTATGTTATGTTAAGGAGAATATTTAATTTCAGGTGGAATATGTTTTGTGGGAAAGAATTGAAACAAGTTATCTCCTTGGCCTCACACTGGACCAGGGTTTCCTCCAACTTGAAAAGTTTGCACAGGTGGAATAATCTTTTCATACATACAACATCGTGTCAGAGAAAATGCGAGTTGACCTCCAAAAGGTATGTGAATTAAACAATTAATTTAAGAATTGGATGAAATTTTGTTTATACAAGTATGACCCAACAGTAGATAAGTACTTTTGAATGTTAAGTTGTGAATACAATAACAACCAGTAAAACATAATTCAAGCAAGCTTTTTTTTAATGAATTTTCAAAGTTAGGCAGAGGTTGTACCATCGGATCAGTAACATAGATATTTTGTAGTGGTGCAAAGATTCTGAGTCAACCTCTTCAACTAGTTAGGGGACCGGGTGGCTCTGTGGTACAGTGCTCGGCTCGTGACCTAAAGGTTGCGAGTTTGATCCTGGCCCATGGCAGCTTCTTGGTGAGAGGGATAGCACTCTCGTTAATCCTAGCAGAACTATATGGTCTATAGATACCTAGTTCGGGGGATTATTTAATCCTTTTAAATCTTCAACTAGACAGTGTGGTCATGTAGTATATTCCCTTATCCCAACACTGTCAAGCCTATCAAACATTAATCCTCCTTCTTGTCATTTGTGTTGATGTACTATAAGAAACATCCATTAATTGTTAGGTGATTGTACTATTATTTGCAGTGCACAAGAGACCAACTTCTTATTATCCTGCAGTTGTAGTAGACATGAAATTATGAATATAAAAGACATGCAAGTGAAGAATAAAAAACTGAAATTTGTCGTGATTGGCTTGATTTTCTCTATGGTTCATTCTGACGTGAAAAAACAAGATTAGAATTACTGAGTCTTCCATGTGAACAATGACTAATAATAATAATGCGATGAGCTTCTATGATAGTGAGATACATAGGTAGTCTAGAAAAGTTGTTATGCATGTAGATATTGAAATGAAGATTATAGAAATTATGTTATCCATGTTGATTCATAATAAGACAAACTACTTAAATTGTAGTACATATATAAGCAATCATCAAGGTCCAGGTGGAGTTCAGTCTACTTCCTCTCTTCTGTCATCACATTTATCTTTATAACGCCTCTTCCTGCTAAGTTTTCCAGTATTGATGCTATGTGGAAGATGCTGCTTCACTGTTATGGTCCCATGTTGCAGTTAACATATTAATGAAGTAAAGAGCTACTTCTTGGAGAGATTTTTTTTTTTTTTTTTAGCTATTAGTGATTTATATGTCATGCAGTGATGAAATTCAACTAAAATGATGCTTTGAACTGTCTGGATAGTGTGACAATCCCTTATTTGAGGGTGTTGAGATGTTGTGATCCAGTTAGATGACCAACTTTTTGTTATGTGCATCATGTGTTTCACTAGGTATCAGGTGGAGAGAGGAAAATACAATCAAGTAAGCGAAGCTAACATCAAATTCTTCACTGAACTCTTGGGGCCACACCGAATTATTCAAGGTGAATCAGAGTTGGAAGGACACAACACAGACTGGCTTGATACTGTGCGTGGAGCTTCTTCTGTTCTTCTGAAACCCAAAACTACTGAAGAAATGTCTGCAATCTTGTCTCATTGTAACCAACACAGACTTGCAGTATGTCCCCAAGGCAAGTAATGCAATACATCATTTAACATTTCTTTATTTTTTTGTTGGGTTATATTATCATCTTGTGTCCTTGCTTACGTGGTTAAGTGTTGAAATTTAGTGCTGAAAATTTTCATTTGACCATCGTACCTACATTCACTTCTTTGTTCATGTTGTTAATCCTTTATGGATAGATGTGTTCTCATGTGCCTCATTAATGACACTCCCCATCTTTAGATGTTTTTCAATCGCCTATCATCTGTCCAAGGAATTTTGACACCACAGCTGTTTGATATTTTAACCTGATTGGTGCTTGTTGTACTGCCACGGTGTCCTTTACTAACACTTACAACACAAACACTACTGTCACATGAAATTTTGATACTAAAGATACAGCTTTGTAACTACCACCTGTACAGTATAACATTATTTCTAATAAAGCTTTACAAGTGAATATTTAACAAGTGAAAACAAAACTAACACACAACTTAACATTTTCTTTGTCATAATAATATTATTTCTTTTAATAGGTGGCAACACTGGACTAGTTGGAGGAAGTGTTCCAGTATTTGATGAAATTATCATCTCAACCAACTTAATGAATAAGGTTGAAAATGTCGACACATGGTCAGGTGTTGTTACCTGTCAGTCTGGGTGTGTCCTTGAAGCCTTGGATCAACATGTGGCGGACTTTGGGCTTATGGTTCCTCTGGATCTTGGAGCAAAGGGCAGCTGTCACATTGGTGGCAATGTATCAACTAATGCAGGTGATGATCGTTCGTTCTCTGTGCTGTTATACTTCTTTCTTATTGATGTTTTGAGACATGAATTATTATGATGATAAAGCAAGATGACAATTATCAATAGTAAGTACAGTTCCAGACACAAGTTTGTCAACTCATTTGGCTGCATCTGATAATCATGAATATAGTCAATTTATCTATCTATATACCTGGCTTATATCCTCATTAAAAAGGGTTAGTTAAGACAAGGCATTTATGATTTAGGGAGAATTTACCTTCCCTTCATCTGCACCTTGTCTTTTCCTTGAAGTGGTAGATGATATGTAAGTGTTTGTGATAGGCTGAGAATGCTTTGTATGAAAATCGGTGATACTGAAATAATAAAGCAGTAACAGTTTTATTCAGAAATGCAAGATTCTAAATACTGTACCTTAAATTTATCATAATAATATACCCTAAAGTAAAGTTGAAATGTAATATCAATATTCAAACTCTCAGTAACTATCTTGCATGTACTAGATGTTGATATTATATTTATGCATTAGAATAATTAGCCCTGTGTTGGGGCTGCAAGAATACCCAACATGTCGTGATAAGTGACCAAAAGGGACGGAGCAAGGGATCTGGAAGCTCTTCCTCTGTATTCACCTGTATGTAAAGGGACTAAGGTGGAGGGAAGAGTAATGTTTCCCTGAATCCTAATTGCCTTGTCTTGGCAACCTTACTTAAAGGGGAATATATGCCAGGTACAGTATATAGATGGATACAGATAGGATAATACCCTGAGTTATAGGATATTATACAGGTCTCTATTGGAGTGTATATATCTTAATTGACATGATGTGATACAATGCTACTGACAGGTCACAGACAAGAGGCAAAGTAAACGGAAGCCCATGTCATCAAATTTTCCTCTTTGGTCTGAGGTAACTTAAGTCACCTGACATAACTTGAGTCACTTGATTTGACCTGTCACTCAACAGTTGGTCAAGCCGTTTTTAATCACTTACAGTTTCCACACCTCTGCCCTTACTGGTCATTACACACTATAGTTTTATTATGCTTATATTATTTTCATTATATGTACAGGAGTGTACTTGAAAGTACTTGTTAGATTGTTATGTATATGAGGTGCGAAGCTAAGTACAAGTATTTAGCATATATATGACCGTAAATCTATTGAGAGAAAGCAACAGGTTGATGAACTTTGGCCAGCAGCAATCACTTCTAGTTTGTCTGGCAATGTTTGTGCAGTGTTTGCTTTATCAGAATTCCCTCTTGTCCATTGGAAAGTCTGTTTTTCTACAAACAAATTTGTATTTCAAAGTGTAATGTCATAAATTTGTTACCATTATAAATGTTTTCAGGAGGCTTACGTCTGCTTCGGTATGGAAGTCTTCATGGGTCTGTGTTGGGTGTGGAGGCAGTGTTAGCCTCAGGAGAAGTGGTTGACTGCTTGACAGCAATGAAGAAAGATAACACTGGTTATGATCTCAAGCATTTATTCATTGGCTCTGAAGGAACACTAGGATTAGTAACAAAGGTAAATGTTTTTGTAACCCTGACCTTTTTTCTCTCCTTTTTATACTAGTAGATTGTTAATAACATACTTAAATATACTTATATACTTCTTGCTTTAAATGTGCTGTTATAGAACCATGTTTTCAATTTTGGTGTGCAACAAGGGATCAATGATATATACACTTTAACTTTCTTCCTCATTTTCTCGAAAGCTATTAGAGATATTGGAAATATCATTGCAGCATCTGATAGACCTAATTAAACTCTACAACTGTCATTATGAATATTTGTTCTAAGACTAATAATTACGCAGTAAAATGAAATTGTATCCTTTTTCCAAAAACATGACTTTCTTCCTCATTTTCTCAAAAGCTATTAGAGATATTGGAAATATCATTGTGTTAGATGAGAAACTCTACTGTAACTGTATTTTGGTTGTGTAATTAACATTATATACTGTTTATTTCAGGTCGCAATCAATTGTCCATCAAGGCCTCAAGCTGTTAACCTTGCCTTCCTAGGTCTCAGCACATATGAAAATGTACTGAAAACCTATGTTGCAGCAAAGAACAAGCTGGGAGAAATCTTGAGCTCATGTGAATTTATTGATAGATCATCTCTTGAATGTGTTGAACAGAACTTGAAGTTGAAGCCACCAATTTCATCACATGAATATTATATGCTAATTGAAACTTCAGGTTAGTAACATAGTTATCTGTCTGAAAAAGTCTCTAGGGTTAGAAATAAGTAATCATTGCATTTCATAATTTTCATAATTTTCCAGGGACTCAGTCAAAGTCATTATTTTGCCATTATAAGAGAAAAGAAAGAAGGGATGAATGTAGTACCCACTGTGTATACAACTATTCTGTGCTTTTGACAAAGAATTGAAACATTTCAGGGCAGGTGGGCTTACATATTACTTACTTTATATATATATATATATATATATATATATATATATATATATATATATATATATATATATATATATATATATATATATATATATATATATATATACCTATATATATATATATATATATATATATATATATATATATATATATATATATATATATATATATATATATACCTATATATATATATATATATATATATATATATATATATATATATATATATATATATATATATATATATACCTATATATATATATATATATATATATATATATATATATATATATATATATATATATATATATATATATATATATATATATATATATATATATATATATATATATATATATATATATATATATATATATATATATATATACACTGGTACCTTGACTTACGAGTGCCCCAACATACGAGTTTTTTGAGACACTAGCCGTCACTTGGTCGATTTTTTGCTTTGAATTGCGAGCCAAAATTTGAGGTACGAGTCAGTGTCAGGGCTGCGTTCACTAGACAATACTGCACGCTACAGTAGCAAACCTACAGGAGCTTAGTGCCAACATATAAAAAAGTATAGTTTGTTACCATGAAATGCTTATTTATTATAATTAAACTAAATATTATAAACCTCTAATCGTGTCACCGAGCAATACGGAGCGTGCAGTATTGTCTTAGTGAACGCAGCCATATGCCCGCCCAGCTTTCCCGTGCAAAATTCATTCTCTACTTGTGTTTACCTCGTCGCGTAAGGATCTCTGTTGTGCTCGCATTCTGTGCTTTTGTGCATTTATTTTACAAAACTTCTTGTTTGTAACCATGGGTCCTAAGAAAGTGAAAGGAAAGGACAGCGGTGCAAAGAAGAAAAGGATGATGTCTATCGAAATAAAGCGTGAAATCATAGAAAAACACGAGCAAAGTGTGCGAGTAATCGACTTGGCGATGCAATACGAGCGCAGTACTTCTACGATATGTACCATATTGAAACAGGAGGTGTTGATAAAGGGTATAACACCAGCCAAGGGCGTTAAAATAATTTCTAAGCTCCAGACCTCTGTCCATGAAAAGATGGAGAATCTGCTATTGATGTGGGTGAGCGAGAAGGAGCTTGAGGGAGATACCGTGACGGAGGGTATCACCTGCGAGAAGGCACGAGCCATTTATGCTGATTTGCTTTACATTCTCTTTTATTATGTTTTTATACAAAATTTGTTATTTATAAATACATTTTTCTTATTTAAAAACACGTAACAAAAAATTGGATGGTATTTTGGGGGCTGGAACGGATTTCAATTAATTTCAATGGGGAAAATTGATTTGATATACGAGCAAATTGAGTTACGAGCTCGGTCATGGAACGAATTAAACTCGTAAGTCAAGGTTCCACTGTATATATATATATATATATATATATATATATATATATATATATATATATATATATTTTTTTTTTTTTTTTTTAAATTAATTAATTTATTTTTTTATCTTGCAATCTTTTCATTCTTCCTTTCATCTTTGCTTCTTATTATCTTTTTTTATTTTATTTAGTTTACTGTTGGTGAAGTATATATTTATCTACTTATTTAGGATCAAATGGGACACATGATGAAGAAAAGTTGAATATCTTCCTGGAAGATGTTCTTGGGTCAGGAATAGTTGATGATGGCACAGTGGCTTCTGAACCCTCCAGAATGTTGCACATATGGGCACTCAGAGAGAGGATTGCAGAAGCACTCACCCGAGACGGCTACACATATAAGTGAGTAGTAGTAATGATCGTAGTTGTTAATGAATTATTTAAAGTGATGTGCAGTATCAAAATAAGGAAAACTAGAATTCTAAGGCTTTTTGAAGCAGGCATTCTGAAAGAGAAGTAGCATAAAAATAACAAGAAATGACGTGGCCTCGACTACCTTTGGAGGGAGTTACGATCAGTAGTCAGGATAGAACAAGAAGTAACAGATTCAAACTAGAAAAATGTAGATTTAGTAAAGAAATAGGCAGAAATTGGTTTACAAATAGAGTGGTAGATGATTGGAACGGACTCAGTCAGCAGTTAGTTAGTGCACAGACGATAGGGAGTCTTAAAAGAAGACTGCACGGCTTTATGGATGGGGATGAGAGATGGTTACAGGTAATAAGGGAGTATTGGAGTAACAGGAACCACCAAATGCAGGCCTTCATACCTTTTGTAGCTTCCTTATATTCTTATGTTAAGATCAACTGGTTGTGCTATGTCTTGGCTTTCCCTGTCCCACCTGAACTCTACATTTAGTAACCGTTATATTGATTGATTTGTTATACAGGAGACTTGATCATAGAGTTTTATAGTGTACACTTCCATCTGTAATATCATTATAATACTAATATTTTAGGTATGACATCTCGACCCCATTGTCTCACTTCTACAAAATGGTTGAAGATATGAGGGAGCACCTAGGACCAAACATAATTCGCTGCTGTGGCTACGGGCACATTGGGGATGGAAATCTCCACCTCAACATCACATCAAAGGAATTTGATAAGGTTTGTATATGATGATGATGATGATTATCATCATCATCATCATCATCATCATTACTTCTTTTTTCGACCATGGTAGGGGTATCAAATCTAAAAAGAAAATCAAAGATGATAGATATAGAATATAAAAAATAGATGTAGGGATAGATAGACACCACACCACTCCTTCCACCCCTCCCATACTTCACTCATTCCCCATCCATCATACAATCTATCATTCCACAACCTTTTATATGGGTTTCTTGTAATCCCATAACGTCTAACTTTCCTCCTTTAAAACTCTCTACTAATTTCCTTCCTTTTAAAGCACTCAGCCCATTCAGATTAATTGATCCCATTCTCAAGCATGCATTCTCCCTCCCAGGATAAGTAAGCTGAAGGTCCCTTTCCTCCCATAGCCATTCTTGTCCTCTCCACTATTGGACCATTGGCAGCTGGCAAAGCTTTTGCAGTGCTCTAACAGAGGGGGACAGGCTGCAGATCGTCAGGTTAAAATGCTAAAACCAACCGCTGATATTCACTGTGTTTGATCCATTGTAACAGGTGAAATAAAATTGTGACCACGCGAAGATGGGGATAAGCTAAAGTACCACCTTTATGAAGGGTACCTCTGGTCGCTAGTGTTTCTTCACAATACCTCTGTACATAGAGGTGTGCTGGTGGCAATCTTGCAACCTTGCACCTTGGTTTAACCTCATTGGTTGGGATACTGCCACAATGCAAAACACTCAATTAACAAAATTATGAAACCACTTGAGGGACTCATTCTCATATTTGATCTTAGCTATTGTACAAGTATTATGGGCCAACATGAATTACTGCATCATTTATGAATTACTGCATCTTTATATGTAACATATAACTAACATTAACTTTAATGTCTTTACAGGAAGTACTGAATCGGATCGAGCCAACATTGTATGAGTGGACATCCAAAGTCAATGGAAGCATAAGTGCTGAGCATGGTCTAGGGTTCAAAAAGCGTAATTATATTCATTACTCAAAATCATCTGGTGCAGTAACTCTTATGAAACAAATGAAAAAGTTACTGGACCCTAATGGTATTCTAAATCCTTATAAGGTTCTTCCTGATGAGTAAATTGTATGTGACAAGAAGTTTATCAGGATTTTACTAGCAAGAAAATTAACAATGCAATTAATCGTTAATTTAATCATAATCTATTTACAAGTAAAGTTATGTTTTAAACATCTATAATCAGGAACAGCATGTCATCTTAGTACAAGTCTTTTCTATTTTACATGATTCAGATCTGTCATATCACATGCAACTACTCACTATTTTAAGTTTGATGCCCTATGTTTCTTACCAAATGCCTTCCTTTGCCGTCCTTCAAACTACCCACCTAGTCACGCCTAATCAAGATTATTATATACAAAAACATTTTATATCAATAACAACCCAGCCAGTCATCTTTTATATGTAAACTCAACTTTACTTTACTTTACTTTTCATTTAATTTTACTTTATAGTCCAGCATTATTACCCAAGGCAAGGACTGTCAACAGGAAACACCTTTTATCACCAGCTATGAGTGACATATCGTACTGATTCCTACCTCCACCGTCACCTCTATTCATTCACTTTCCATCCTATACATCAGCCATTATAGAAGTCAGCTTCTGCATTATTAATTATGCCAAAAATCACTATATCAAGTTAACATACTACATTAGAACAGAAAAACAAGGTGGTGCACCCAATGCATCACGGAAGCAGTGTTTTGTGTGTAGTGTTCCAGTTATAACTATCAGATTTGATATTGTAAATTATATGTGAATGGTTAATAGTAAGGTTACTGTGGCAGATGAAACGCATGTGACACCAGCACAATTGCCTTCTTATACTGTAGCTTACATATATCTGTTATATATCTGTGTTTAGTTCAGTGTCTTTTTGCATACCAAACACTACTAAAACAATATTAGGTTTATTCAAGATGAGTTGATATGCATCCGAGTAGATATCAGCTGGAGCAAGGAACGATCATTTGTATTCTTCAGGTGCCAAATTAAGTTGATGTATTAAAACAACAATACATCATTCATTACAGAAGCAGTTCATAGTAACTTGTCCTAGAATTTATCTTGTATGGAATTGATTGCCAATGGTCTATTGTATAGTGTTGTATTGTGTACAGTACTTAAATATAGTTATTGACTTTTTCTTTATAATGATATATATAAATATATATATATATATATATATATATATATATATATATATATATATATATATATATATATATATACATATATATATATATATATATATATATATATATATATATATATATATATATATATAATATATATATATATATATATATATATATATATATATATATATATATATATATATATATATATATATATATATATATATATATATATAAGCTTACTATAGTTTTCACAATGTGCCTGTGGTGATGTCTTTCCTAATAATCATGTGCTTCAGTAATCTGTGATATGATGATGAATTACCTTGTTATTTTTGTAAGATATTAAACTTGACAGTAAATAGGAACAAAGTTCTTTTTATAGAAAAATTAGTGATACAATTGACCCTTGATTTTCCTGTAGAGTTAAAGGTCATGTTAGGTGTAATGAAATCAAGTTGAATGACTTGAGTATCGTAGTTTAAGTTTATGCACCAATGGAAACATGGAAGAAGACATCATAGAGTCTAGTAAGGTAGGAAACAATATTTTATGTGAATTCCAGAGTTTATTTCGTCAACTGTATATCCCCCCCATGGGATCTACCTTGTCGTGGTGGGGGGGCTTGTGTGTCCGTCAGGACCAACAAGATGATCTCGACCGTAGGCTGGTGTGGGTCACCGGTGCCGCCCGCCAGGGGGATCGCCCGTTGTGGGCCGTCCTGTGTTGGCTGGAGGGTGCCTGGGCCGGTAGGCATCGAGGCCGAGGACTTTGCTCGCCGCTACGGGACAAACTTTCGGTGCCACAAGGGCTGCCTTTTAAAACGGGTAGCCCTGTGGGGGACGAGGTACCCCGTCCCCGGCGGCAGCGCTCGGCCCCTTTTGCCAATCCGGTAGGCGGTTTACCCGTGGCCCCCGATGCCATGATCATTAAAAAATAATAGCATATGGATAAATCAAATTTAAAAACTCCCCCTCGAGTGATATCTGACCAGTCCCTCGAGGCCTCTGCTGCTGGTCGCCCCCTACCTGACACCTCTGCTTGCCCAATGGACCTGGTCTCGACCTCTCTACCTACTCCTCAGACCATTCCACCTTCTACTCTCCCTTGCACCCCTACCCCCTCCACAACTTTTCCATCCTATGCCCCACCTCCAACATCTTCTCTCTCTCCTACTACCACCACCCCACCCCCCACAGGGTTCGGTCCTCATTACTCCTCACCCTCCTCTACCACTACCACAGCCTCTATTCGCACCCCTGTAGTCTCCTCACTTCACCTGCCCCCTGCTCCTCCTTCTACCGTCCCTATTTCCAGCACCCCTTCTATTACCTCTCTTCCCTCCCCTACGTCTACCGCTCTCCCGACTCTCTCTTCCACTCCTACCACCCCTTCAGCCTCCCTCCCCGTCATATCTACATCTTCCTATATTACCACCTTAGCCCCTTATGTTCCCTCTTCATCAAAGAAGACTACGGCACAGCACCGGACTGGCTCCTCTCGTGGCGTGTCTCACCCATCTGCCTATGACCTCTTCTTCGCCCCTGCCCGCTGGGATCGTTTTTTCATTATTCCCCCCACCGCTCCCTTTGCTGAGAATACCCTCCTCTTCCAACGTTGCCTACAGGAACAAGTAGGCAAGGTTCATTTCCAAACCCGACCAGATCGTTCACGCCTGGTACGCGTGGAGTCTGAGGCTCAGTCTCAGGCCATGGCCAACTTATTGGCTCCATCCGGTACCCGCATCCATGCAACCCCTGACGACCGTCTAAACACATGCACTGGCACTGTCGTAATTTCACCACAAGACTGCCCAATATACGACAAGGAATGGTCAGACTGTCACACTGACCTATTAGATCTACTCAGCGAGTACGACGCTGTAACCGTTCGCTGCTATACCTTGTCCCCCCAAGGTTGCCAGAGAAACCCCACCAATGTTGCACGGATATCCTTTAAACGCCACGAACTCCCTACCCATGTCTACGTTGGGGGCGTCATGCTCCCAGTCCGGCCTTACGTTCCTCCACCTCGCCAGTGCCGAAACTGTTGGCGTTTTGGCCATCCAGAAAAACACTGCCGCTCCGATCTCCGCTGCCCTTTATGTGGCCTTACCCATACCCGCGATCAATGCCACAACACTACCCACCGCTGCTGCAATTGTGGCGGCCCCCATAATGTTCACTACCGCGGCTGCCCAACTTACAAGTTTGAGGCTGAAGTCGCTGGTATTCGCTTCCGTGACGGTCTCACATTACGTGAGGCTCGTCAGAAAGCCCGTCGCCTAGGCTTCACCCCTTCTCCTCACCATGTTGCTGCCTCCGCCTCTTCCCCTCACCTTCCAGCCACGTCCTCTTCTTCCCGCCCCGATCCTCGGCCTTCCACTCATCCCTCTCCTCTACCTCCTTCCTCCTCCCACTCTCCCTCCCACCCTCCATCCTCCATCTCCTGCTCTAATTCTTTTGCTGTCCTTGACCCTGATACTCCTACCTCCATCACTGTCTGTACCCCTATCCCTTCCTCTCCACGCCCTCAACGCTCCCACTCCAACAAACGACAACACCACTTTGAAACTTTGGTCTCCTCTCCCCCACCAACCCCCTCTCCAGGTCCCGCCTTGATCTCTTCACCCCCTCTCCACCTTGCTAAAAAGACTCGCCCTGCACCTTCCTCGCCCGCTCCTTCCGAGGGTGATAACCTCGATGCCATCATCGAGTACATAAAGAACACGACTCCATTGTCCTCTCCTCCTTCTTCCTCATCTCCTCCCCCGGCTCCTCCTATCCAGGTCGTGGCCTCTATTCACCCACCCCCCAAGCACCTTCCTCCTACCCCGACTCCCCCTTCTCCACCTTCTCCCTCTGCTGTCTCCCCTCCTCAACCCCTCCTCCTGTCCACCTCCCCCCCCTCTGCACCCGGCGCTCCGCCATCTCCCCCTTCACCGCTTTACTCTCCCCTCCCC
The DNA here is from genome assembly GCA_036785275.1 of Cancer borealis. Classification (NCBI taxonomy): domain Eukaryota; kingdom Metazoa; phylum Arthropoda; class Malacostraca; order Decapoda; family Cancridae; genus Cancer; species Cancer borealis. The sequence continues at coordinate 35,289 of JAXIVD010002326.1, read as the reverse complement.
TCCCCGTCTTACCCCGCCTGCTCTTCGGTGCAGCCCCCTTCGTCTACCCCTTCCCCACCTTCCTCTACTACCCGATCTATCCTCTCTCTTCCCCTACCACCTGGCTACTCCCGCACCGATCTCCTCTCTCAATCTCCCCCCTCTCCCCATACCTCATCCGCTCCTGACCCTCTTCCTTCTTCCTTACCTCTTATGGATATGGACACCGGTACTTTACTCCCTGAGAACGCTCCTCCCTCACCTTCACCCATCCCGAGTCTTATCCCCTACTGATCATGTCTGTTCTTCAGTGGAATATTCGTGGTTTTCGTGCCCATCGACAGGATCTTCGTCAACTCATTTCCTCTTATGCCCCCATGGTCCTCTGCCTTCAGGAAACCTTCCTTACTAACCCGCCCACCCCTATTCCTCAGTACCGCTTTTTTTCCTCCCCACACTCTATCTCTTCTTCTGCTATCCTTCTTCACCAGTCTGTTGCTTCTACCCCTCTTCCTATCCCTACTACACTTCCCTGTACAGTCCTTCGTATCTACCTCCGCCGTTGGATGTCTCTCGTTTCCCTTTACCTTTCCCCTTCCCAGCCTCTTGATCTCGATGCCCTCCGCTTCCTTTTCTCTAACCTTCCTTCCCCCCTCCTTGTGGTTGGTGATTTTAATTGTCGCCACACCCTTTGGGGGGATTCTGTGGTCACCTCTCGTGGCCGCTCTCTCGACCACCTCCTTAAAGACTTTGACCTTACTATCCTTAATACTGCCGCCCCCACACACTTTGATCTCCGCACCCAGACTTTTTCCTGCCTCGACCTCGCCCTCTGTTCCCCTGACCTACTACTAGATCTCCACTGGTCGGTTCTTGACCACAATCCCTGTAGTGATCATTTCCCAGTTCTTCTTTCTCCTACTTCCTACATCCCTCTTCCCAGACCCCCTCGCTGGTGCTTTGGTAGAGCAGACTGGCGTGTTTTTGCCTCACTATCTGCCCTTCGCCTCTCCTCTTCTGATTTTTCCTCCTCTTCTGACATGTTGATCTACTTTATCACGTCTGTTCTCGCTGCTGCTTTTGTCTCCATCCCCCGGACTTCCCGCCCCTTTGCCTCCAAATGTGTTCCCTGGTGGAACCCTGCCTGCACTACTGCCTTTCGCTTGAAACGGGCGGCCTGGAGTAGTTACCGATGTAAACGGGACACTCCCGGCCAGCTCCCGGCCTTTGTTAACTTTAAACGTGCCTCGGCTAGGTTCCGCCGGACCACTAAATTGGCTCAGTCCAACAGTTAGCGTGCTTATGTGTCTACCTTGACTTCCTCTACCCCCATTGTTTCAGTCTGGCGACGTATTCATAAATTATCAGGTAAACACCCACCTTCCTATGCTCCTGTACTTCGTCTCCCCCAGGGTGATATTGCTGAACCCCTCCAGGTTGCCACAGAACTGGGCTCTTTTTTTAGCAGCGTCAGCAGTGGTTCCCATCTTCCTCCTGAGTTTGCTGCCCTTAAGGCGACACGTGAGCACACCCCTATTACCTTCACACTCTCTTCTAATACTTCATATAACACCCCCTTCTCCCCCTCTGAACTTACCTCTGCCTTGAAGTGCTGTCGTAACACCTCTGCGGGCCCTGATGGTGTTCACTATCAGATGCTCCGCCACCTTCCTACTGTCTCCCTGATCTTCTTACTTATCCTTTATAACCGCGTTTGGCTAACCGGGGATTTCCCACCCCAGTGGCGCGATGCACTTATACTCCCTTTTCTTAAGCCTAACAAGTCTGGTACTCTTCCCCAGGATTATAGACCCATTGCTCTGACTAGCTGTGTCTGCAAGCTACTTGAGCGCATGATCAATCTCCGATTGATGTGGTACCTCGAGTCAAAGAACCTTCTCTCCCCCACTCAGTTTGGCTTTCGACGTGCCCGTGGTACAGCGGAACCTCTCGCCCGCTTACAAACATATATTACTTCTGCTTTTGCCCGACGAGAATCTGTCTTAGCTGTTTTCTTTGATCTCGAAAAAGCTTACGACACTACTTGGCGCCATCACATCCTTCACCAGCTGTCCTGTGTCGGTGTCTCTGGCAACATGGGGGTTTTCCTCCATAACTTCCTGCGAAACCGTTCCTTCCGCGTTAGGGTTGCTTCCTCTTGCTCCCCCTCCTTCTGTCAGTACGAGGGTGTGCCCCAGGGCTCGGTCCTGAGTACTACCCTCTTCCTCCTGGCCATTGACGGCATCGTTTCCACCCTCCCGCCTGGTGTCGGGTCCACTCTTTATGTAGACGATTTCGCCATTTATGCCTCGAGCAGCTCCTCCTCCCTTCTCCATCGCCTTCTTCAATCTGCTGTTACTGTCACCTCCTCTTGGGCCACCGACCATGGCTTCCACTTCTCTCCTACAAAGTCTTTCTCTATCTACTTTTCACGGTCCCGTACTGCTGGTCCTCCTCCCCTTCTTCTTTATGGCACCCCTCTTGAATATCGCACATCGGGCAAGTTTCTTGGTCTTATCTTCGACTCTCGCCTTACTTGGCGCCAGCATGTCCTCTCTCTCAAGGATACCGCCTTTCGCCGCCTCCGCCTTCTACAAACCCTCTCCCATGTGTCTTGGGGTGCTGACCGCAAGACTCTGCTTTCGCTGCATACTGTACTGGTCCTTTCTGTCCTTGATTATGGCTGCCATGTTTATTCTTCCGCCTCCCCCTCCGTCCTCAGCCTCCTTGACCCTGTTCATCACCTTGGTCTCCGCCTCGCTCTTGGAGCTTTCCGATCCTCCCCTGTGGAGAGCTTATACACTGAAGCCGGCCTCCCTTCTCTTCCCCGTCGCCGGGCCCTCCTCTCCCTCCGCTGTTATGCCCGTTCCCTTCAATTTCCCTCCTCCGCTTTGCGTATCCCTCCTTCTCTCTCTGCAACCTTTGCCACTCGACCTCGCTTACCTGTTCCCTTCCCCACCCGTATGCGTGCCCTTCTGTCCCATCCTTCTTCCCCCTCCCTTAATCCGCTTCCATTCTCTGTTTCCTCTACTCCCCCCTGGCTCTCCCCTCACCTCTCCTTTTGCTCCTCTGTCTTCCCTATCTCCCCGAAATCTAATACCCCTTCCTGTGTCTTACGCTCCCATTTCTCGGCTCATTTTCCTACTCATTCTGGTAGCATACACGTTTATACAGATGGCTCCAAGTCTTCTACTGGCTCGGGCTGTGCTGTCCTGTTTCCTGACACTTATTTCCAATACCGCCTCCCTCTTGAAGCCAGTGTTCTTACTACTGAGCTGTTTGCGATTCTTTTTGCCCTCCGCCGCATCTTCCGCCTCACCACTTCTTCTTATACTATTTTTACCGACTCTCGGTCGTCCCTCTCCCTTTTATCTTCCTTTTCCTCTTCACACCCTCTTGTCCGCGACATCCAGGACTGGTTATTCCACCTTTCTGTCCGTCACAAAACAGTTCGTTTTTGCTGGGTTCCCAGTCATGTTGGAATCCCTGGTAACGATACTGTTGACTCTCTGGCACATGACGCCCTCACCCTTCCTACCTTTTGCACTTCCTCCCTTCCTGTTTCTGATTACTTCCCAGTTTTTCGGACTTTCCTTTATACCCGCTGGCAATCTTTCTGGTCCACCCTTACCTCTAATAAACTCCACGCTGTCAAGCCCTCTGTTTCCCCTTGGTCCTACCCATCTCATCCTACTAGACGCTGGGAGACTGCCCTGGCCCGCTTACGAATTGGTCACACCAGACTCACCCATTCCTACCTGATGTCCCGTTCCCCTCCCCCCGTCTGCCCATCTTGTGGCGTCCTTTCCTCCCTTCCTCATCTCCTCCTTTCATGTCCCATCTTCGCAACCCCTCGTCTTGCAGCTTTCCCCCACCTTTCCTCCCTGCACCGTGCCCCTCGTCTTGCTGACATCCTCGCTGAGTCCCCTTCCTTTTCACTCCCTGCCCTTATATCCTTTCTTCGTACCACTAACGTCCTACATCTAATCTAACCCATACCCGATCCTACCCCCCACCTAGTCCTGCTACCTAACCCTGCTACCCCAATAGTGCCATATGGCCTTTGTTGCCTGGCACATTTTTTCCCCCCCACATTACAATCGTCAACTGTATATTGCCCTATTTTAGTACATCTCAATACATGTATTTTACCTCATATTTAGCTTTCTTTTAACATATTAGATTAATTTAACAATTCTTCTGTCTTTGACAATGCATTCTAATCTGTTATAGCTTTTAAATCTTAATGCAATATTGTCTCTAATATCTGACACTAGATTTATTATTATTCAATTCAATTTAATTTCTTGGACCATATAATGAAAGGAAAGACAGTAAATACATAAATACAAACTCTCATACAAGTTAGGATAAGATATTATATCAAGAGAAAAAAAAAAGAAGGATTTGGTAGTGGTGATTCAGGACAACTTAGCTCCAGAGAAACATAAATAGAATATTAGTTGACACATTCATGATGCTACGAAATATTTGGATTCCTAGATATGATTAGAAAAAATATGAATACAATTGTTAGACCAAAATTGGAATATGCAGATGTGGTATGGTCCCTTCAGGAAAAGACATGTTGCAATAGGAAAAAATACAGAAGAGCAACTAAGATGGTGCCAGATTTGGAGGACCTAACATATGTATGACAAAATATTCAAAGAAATGCAACTGATAACACGTAAAGCGAGAAAAAAAGAGTGGACTTAATTACAATGTATGAATTGATGAACAAACTGGATGAAACATGGAAAGGACCTAATAATTAAAAGGAAAGGAGAGGCTGGATATTCGATGGAACAAACAAAAATTGGAAAAAAGAATTAGCTTGAATTACACAAAAAAATGCATCTTTCCCTATATAAGTATAGATATTTGGAATGTACTAAAAATACAATGTACGATTACTTGGATGAAGAAAAACCCTTATACTAATTAATATATACTTATATTAGATCATAACTTAATGAGAAAGTTTTATAACATATGTCACTAATAATTTACTCTGCCATTATTGAGATCGTATAATGTGCCACTTGAACCACCCTTGTGTACATTAATGGTTGCGTGACATGTACGAGTATGTTCAATGGGTTGTTTTGTTTGCTGCATTTTGTTTGCGTCTTGTGATTTTTGTGATTGTGTAGATTGTATGGGTTGAATTGTAGTTAACCTCTTTCAATTACACGAAGTGGCATCAAAGTTCGGGTTGTTTCGGAGCAAAATAGTGAGACGCATTCCGAATTCGTCCTTCATAAACAAACAAGATGGCCGGACACACTCAAACAGAAACAGGTGTTACAGCGGAGACGCGCTAGAACCACGGTAGAGTGCAGACCTACCTCTCTCAGCCGCAACCACACACGCCACCCCAACCTTATTTACGGTTCGGTTGGTGCCTACAAGTGCCCAAGTGCAGGATTTACTGCAGTATCGAGTCCCGCCGCATCGACAGCCGATGAACGGCAAATGGACTCATGCTGACTGACGACGGCTGTGACCCACCGGCAGCTGCCGCCGCCCACATGGACGCCACCACGACGGTCCTGAAAAGGACTCGCTCTCTTTCTCCATCGTCTGGTGAGACCAACGAACGTACAGCTAAGTCTACCAAATGCAATGATCGCTCCTTCGCCCAAGTAGCTGCTTCGCCACCCTCACCTAACGCTAGAGCTGTGCCCCCACGCCAACCTCAACCACTGCAACCCTCTTTCTCTAAATATATCATCATCCGCTCTGCTGAGGGGAACAGATGCTTTATTCATCCTGGTAAAGTGGCCACGGCTATCTACTCTTCCATATTTGGCAAAAAATATGTTGAGAAGACCCTAACCATCACTGGTGGCGGCAGGGGCATAAAATTCGAGGTAGCCAACCTCGAAAACCTCTCTCAACCTCCTGAGTCGGTCACCACGCTGGGGGAGTGGTCTGTTAAATGCTGGGTTGTGACAGACGATGACCCCACTTACATGTTTGGGAGGATATACCCAGTATCCCCCGAAATGGCCACACAGGACATACTCACCAACCTTACCATACTAGATGATGCCCCAACTCAAATCATAGACGTTTTTAGACTCCCAGCTTTTGTCAGGGAAGGGCAGACGATGGCCAATATGGCCATTCGTATTAAGTTTAGAGGGGCCCTCCCTGATAGGATTGCCCTAAACTCTGCAGTGTACCGTGTTAGGCCCCACACCCTCCCTGTCCTCAGGTGCACCCGCTGCCTTCTGTTTGGCCATGGCAACGCCTCCTGCAACGGCAAAAACCGCTGTGGGAGGTGCAGTGGTTACCATGATGCCGAGGTTTGTACCCGGCCCGAAACATGCCTTTTCTGTGATGGCAACCACCGCCCCACCTACAGGCAGTGCCCGGCATACCTTCAGGCACTGCAACTACAGCAGCTCCAACATGAGTCTGACCACACTATAATGGAGGTTAAGCGTAAGCTGAGGGGCATCCGCCCAGGGTCCTTCAGACCAACTTCCTCACCAGAGGAGAATACAACACCTCCTCAGGTACCCCCATCTGCACCTGCCCCACAACCAGCCCCTCCCAAGCCACTTAGCCCTAAGGTCACAATAATTCCTTTGGCTGCCCAGGACTGCTCCACCCCTCAACGCCCATCCACTAACCTATGCACACCCCAAACACCCAAATCCCTGAGGGGCCGTCGCTCTCCCAGGCGTCGGCCAAAACCCCCCTCTTGCCCCAGCTCTCCTAGGAGGGATACCCGTTTACAGGAGGTATTCCTTCTCCCCACACCCCTACCACCTCACCCTCTACCCCAACCCACTCCTATCCCACCTCATACTGCTCCTCGCCTACTTCAACCCATTCCTCCCCCACCTCAACCCACACCTCCCCAGCCTGAACTCCAGCCCCATGCCACACAGCCAGCAGCCCAGCAGCCCCTGCCCTCACAGGGCAGTGCATGCCTTGAGCCTCCTACGGCACCTTCACAGGCCCAGCATGCTTCGGGTCTCTCCTTATCTGCCTTCATTATGGGATTAGCACCACTTGCACTTAAATTTATCAATCTTCTCCTAACAGGTTACAGCCTTCAAGAAAGCCTCCTCCAGTGCTTGCCAGGACTATTCTCATTCTTCACATCACTCACGCAGTGAATTCTGTTCTCCCCTCTCACTTCATACTCTGGAATGCCCGGTCCCTGTACTGGAAACTTCCAGTCTTTAAAACCACACTGTCTTCCTATTCACCTCTTGTTGTTGGTGTCTGTGAGACGTGGCTCACTGACGCATTCTCCCCTTCCTTCCCCAACTATTCTTCTTACAGAGTGGACAGGGGGGCAGGCGGAGGAGGAGGCGGCCTGCTACTGCTTGTCCACCAATCCCTCTCTTCTAGCCTCCTCACTATCACTCCCTACCCCGGGGGCAGACTAGAGTACCTGGGGGTGACTATTACCTTTAACTCAGGGCCCCTTCAGATCCTTTTAATTTACAACCCATGCTTGGATATCTCCCTTCAGGAGTTCCAGCATTTGTTTTCACAGCTTTCCTCCCCAGCCTTAATAATGGGTGATTTTAACGCCCATCACGACTTCTGGGAACCAGCCCTCCCCAGGAGCCGAAGAAACCGTTCGGGTCTGGCCCTCTCGACCTTCCTGGCAGACAGTGCAACTTTCTCTCTCCTTACTCCACCTGGCCTCCCTACCAGGACCAATCCAGTTTCAGGGAACCCCTCTACCTTGGACCTTTGCCTGGGGAATGGCCCTCTCCTCCTCACCACTATAACAACTGGCCCTTACATGGGGAGTGACCACCTTCCTGTTGTCATTTCCTTCCCTTCAATACCAACACCCCCCCCTTCATCACGCAGACCTCGTTGGTCCTTTAAAAAGGGAGACTGGGGCTCTTTTCAAAAAGAGATTAATTCAAAAACTCCTCCCACCATCCTCCCTTCACAAAGTCAAATTCAATACCTTACAGACACCTTGGTGGATGTAGGGTCCCACCACTTTCACCTCGTCACTTCCCGTCCCTCCCGCTCCTTCCGGGTCCCCTGGTGGTCCCGAAGGTGTGCAGCAGCCCTTCAGGCCAAACGACATGCCTTTGACATGTGGCGTAAGAATCCCATCCCTCCCCTTCGCAGTCGCTTCAGACTTTTAGAGGCCCAGTGCAAGCGTGTTATTCTTGATGAGAAACGTTCTGCGTGGGCCTCCTTTTGTGCCTCCCTGTCCTTTTCTTCCTCAGTCTCCCAGGCTTGGTCTTTTTTCAGGAAGATGGTTCACCCTCAGCCCCCTCTTACCTTCCCGTTAACTAGTAACGGTGTCCTCCTTGTCAACAACGTCCAAAAAGCCGAGTGCCTTGCCTCCAACATACACACTGTCCTCGGCTCCCCTGACCCTATACCTCCACCTGTGTTACCTCCTTCTTCACACGGCCACACAATTAGCACAGCTATAACTCCCCAGGAGCTTTCATCAGCTTTACAAGCACTGTCTGCTGGGAAGGCGACGGGGCCGGACAATGTCCCGAATGAGTTTCTTCGCCGCCTCCCAGATCCTCTGATCTTCCTCCTCCTGAACGTGTTCAACGCCAGCTGGCAATCTGGCACGTTCCCTTCTGTGTGGCGTAATGCCATCACAATTCCTATTCTCAAACCTGGCAAGGACCCGTCGGAGGCTTCCTCCTACAGGCCCATCAGTCTACTCTCTAACTTCAGTAAGGTATTAGAACACATAGTGCATGACAGACTAACATGGTGGTTGGAACACAAACACCTTCTTCCCCCTAACATGTTTGGCTTCCGTCCTCACCGGGGCACCCTGGATGCCCTGCTCCAGCTAGAGCACCACATTCAGGAAGGATTTAACCACAAGCAATTCACTCTGGTAGCTTTTCTTGATCTCAAAGGAGCTTTTGACTCCTCTTCACATAATGCCATTATTGAAAAACTTTCCCGCCTGGGACTCAATGGTTCCCCACTCAATTGGGTTCAGTCCTTCCTGTCTTCCAGGTCCTTCTCTCTGGTGATAGGTAACTCCTACTCTAGGTCTTACCCAGTCACCAGAGGTGTCCCACAGGGTTCTCCTCTCAGTCCTCTCCTTTTCAATGTCTTATTTTCAGACTTTCCCTCTTCTCCATGCACACATGCACTCTTATATGCTGATGACATTTCCCTCCTTTCCTCTGCTTCCACTATCCAGGAGGCTCAACTTAACCTTCAACGTGGGCTTGATGCCATAGACTCTTGGACATCACGTTGGGGCCTAACGGTGAGTGCCCAGAAGTCTAGCCTTCTGTGCTTCACCAGAAGGCGAATACCCAACATACCTGTGGTCACCATCAAAGGTTCACCCATTCCCTTCAAAACCCAACATAAGTTTCTAGGTATAGTAGTGGACGGCCCCCGTCTAACCTGGAGCCGTCACATACACTACCTGGTGACCTCATGTCTTAAAAGACTAAATTTAATGAAGTCCCTGGCAGGGGTCAAGTGGGGTGCGGACAGGCATACCCTCCTTCGTTTCTATTGTACCTATATCCGGAGTCGCTTAGACTACGGATGTGAGGTTTATGGGGCGGCCTCACCTTCACTTCTCCATAAACTGGATGTCATACAAAACACAGCCATGCGTATAGCCCTGGGAGCTTTCAGGTCCTCCCCAGTCACAGCCCTTCAGGCAGAATCCTCCCTATCCTCACTGTCACACCGACGCTCCACCCTCCTTGTCCGCACCTACACCAAACTTGCATCCTCACCTAGCTGCCACGCCCTCCACTCCCTCCTCCTCCGACAGAGTAGGGCACCACTTCTTGGCCCCCTACCATATCAAGCCCACACACCATTTGTAGAAAGAGCCCTCTCCTTCTTTGCCTCCCTCCGGGTGACCCCCCCCTCCTTTCTCACTCTCGAGAAGACTTCCCCTTTGGGCCCTTGGTTTCCCCTTTCCCCCTTAATATCCTTGACACTGCACACAGACACACAATGGTCAAAGGCACACTGTCCGGTGCAGGGCAGGATAATTTTCAACAACCTCCTGCACACTCACTACCACAACTCCCTCCACATATACACTGACGGCTCCCGCCTCCCAACACCTCCCTCTGTTGGAGCTGCTATGTATGTCCCAGTACGTAACACTGCCACTGCCTGGAGGCTTCCGGCCTCTGCCTCCATTCTGACAGCAGAACTCTTCGCCATCAGAGAGGGCCTCAGGTTTGCCACCACACTCACCTCCCCTTGCTCAGTCACTCTCTTCTCAGACTCCCTCTCAGCCCTCCAACTCATCCGGCACCACCGCCCTAAAACACACCACTCCCTCTGCTTCACCATTCACCACTTTCTTCTCCAACTGTCCTCTTCTGGCTTCTCCATCCACCTTCAGTGGGTCCTCTCACACGTCGGCATCATGGGTAATACAGTGGCCGACAGAGCGGCAGCGGAAGCACACTCCCACCCCTTCCCCATACACCTCCCCACTGACCAGACTGACTCACTGACTAATCTCCACACAGCCTGTAGACTACACTGGGACACATACCTGACTAACGCCCTACAGTACACCTCACTTGGACGCATTAGACAAGACACACGACACCACTGGTGGACCTACTCCCCCAGCCGTGCCCTTGACACTGCCGTCACCAGACTCAGAGTTGGACACAGCCGCCTAAACTCCCACCTACACAAGCTGGGCATGACTGATGACCCCCACTGCCCTTGGTGCCCTACACAACCAGACACCCCAGAACACCTCCTACTTCACTGTCCTCGTCACCACTCCCACCGCATGGCACTCCTTCACTCACTGTCGTCTCTCCACATCCGCAGACCAACAATAACAGACATCCTAGGTGGCTCTCAAGATCCTGGCCTGGCCTTCAAAGTACTCAAACACACCAGGACCTTCCTCCAAAGGACAGGTCAACTCAACAGGATCTGATCCACTCATTCATCTGCAACCTGCACTTTTGGGGCACTAGAGGCTGTGGCACCACAGCCTGCACGGCCCCATCAAATTCCCAAGAAGAAGAAGGTGTTACAGCGAAATTTCCGTAATGGGGCCGTGCAGGCTGTAGCACCACACCCTGCACTACCTCATTACATTCCGTACAAGAACAAGATATGTCACTGCAGACGAGAACAATGGGAAAGATGAGGCAAGGACTTTGGTCGAGAACAGCATAATCTTGGGCAGATATGATGAGGTAAGACATGGCTGTATGTATATCAGCTTTAAGTGTTTTCTTGTTAGGACGATTTGGTTTAGATTTCTGGTGAAATTCTGCCTGCCGTGGATCAGCTTTCTTGGGGCTGGTAGACCTTGATTATGCATCTATAATCTTGAGCAATCACTATGTGCATACTGTTGAAAAAATGACTGTTTATCCTATGCTAAGATCGTATGTGATTAGGATGACTCTCATAATTGCTTATTTCAAAGCCTCTTGTTGGTCGTATTGATGTTACATGTTTACCAGACTGTGAACTACATGTTATGGTATTATTTTACTTCTTTACAATAATGCCCCATATAATTTAATTGGTATTATTTTACATCTTCACCACAATGCTCTAGAGAATTCAGGGCTATATTTTTGCATTATCTGATGCATTTTGAGAAGGTTTTCTTCAATTACATTTCCGTTGCAAATTCTTAGTTTGTGAGATATTCAATGTTTTCTGTGAGACCTTATCTTCGAAAAATAAAGTTTTGTTTTGTTTGACGAATAATTACGTATGATTATTTTTTATACGAACTTTTGTCCCGACGAACTTTTGTCATTACGAATGTTTTACATACGTACTTTATACCATACGAACATCTGTATACGAATTTTAGCGTACGAACTTTTACTTACGTATTTTTGTCAGACGAACTTTATCCCTGACGAACATTTGCGTACGAACAGTTGCGTACGAACATTTGCATACGAACTTTTTTTATACGAACTTTTTCTATACGAACTTCTGTTCTGATGAACTTTTGTCGTTACGAATATTTTACATACGTACTTTATACCACACGAACATTTGCATACGAACTTCAGCGTACGAACTTTTGCGTACGTACTTTTTCCATACGAAATTTATCCTTTACGAACATTTGGTTACGAACAACTGCGTACGAACTTTATACATACGAATTGTTTCCATACATACTTTGGTCCTACAACCATAACCTATATTAACCAAACGTTAACCTACATTGGCAAATAACAGAACCTTGTTCAAACAAAATTACTTTATTTTTCGAAGATAAGGTCTTACAGAAAACATTGAATATCTCACAAACTAAGAATTTGCGGTGGAAATGTAATTGAGGAAAACCTTCTCAAAATGCATCAGGTAATGCAAAAATATAACCCTGAATTCTCTAGAGCATTGTGGTGAAGATGTAAAATAGGTTGTAGGACCAAAGTACGTATGGAAATAGTTCGTATGCATAAAGTTCGTACGCAATTGTTCGTAACCAAATGTTCGTAAGGGATAAATTTCGTATGGAAAAAGGACGTACGCAAAAGTTCGTACGCTAAAGTTCGTATGTAAATGTTCGTATGTTATAAAGTACGTATGTAAAATATTCGTAACGACAAAAGTTCGTCAGGACAGAAGTTCGTATAGAAAAAGTTCGTATAAAAAAATTCGTATGCAAATGTTCGTATGCAACTGTTCGTACGCAAATGTTCGTCAGGGATAAAGTTCGTCTGACAAAAATACGTAAGTGAAAGTTCGTACGCTAAAGTTCGCATACAGATGTTCGTATGGCATAAAATACGTATGTAAAATATTCGTAATGACAAAAGTTCGTCGGGACAAAAGTTCGTATAGGAAAAGTTCGTATAGAAAAATATAAATAATTATTCGTACGCAAATGTTCGTCAGGGATAAAAATCTTCTGGGTAAAGTAGTACGTACGGAAGTTCGTAAGCATGTTTGTATGGTAATAAGTCGCTATGGATAGTTGTTATACGAAGATTTTCTATACGAACTTTAGTCCGAAATCCATGAGAAATGGTGGGTGTCGCTGAGAGCCGACCCTGATGACAACCATCATCACCACCACCACCACGGCCCGCTTCGGCTCCGCCACCGACAACCAACATCATAACCTTGCACTCTGCCGCCGCCGCCCTCCCGTTAACGCAAAATATATACATTGAGCACACACACACACACACACACACACTCTCATCAGGGTCGGCTCTCAGCGACACTCACCGTTTCTCATGGATTTCGGGCAAAAGTTCGTATAGAAAATCTTCGTATAACAACTATCCATAGCGACTTATTACCATACAAACATGCTTACGAACTTCCGTACGTACTACTTTACCCAGAAGATTTTTATCCCTGACGAACATTTGCGTACGAATAATTGCATATGATTTTTTTCTATATACGAACTTTTCCTATACGAACTTTTGTCCCGACGAACTTTTGTCATTACGAATATTTTACAAACGTACTTTATACCATACGAACATCTGTATACGAACTTTAGCGTACGAACTTTTACTTACGTATTGTTGTCAGACGAACTTTATCCCTGACGAACTTTTGCGTACGATTTTTTGAGAGAGAGAGAGAGAGAGAGAGAGAGAGAGAGAGAGAGAGAGAGAGAGAGAGAGAGAGAGAGAGAGAGAGAGAGAGAGAGAGAGAGAGACGGAGACATAGATAAAGAGAGAGACAGAGAATGACAGAGATAGACAACGACAGAGACAGAGATAGAGACAGAGACAGAGAGACAGAGAGAATGACAGAGAGACAGAGACAGAGACAGAGATAGAGACAGTGACAGAGAGAGAGACAGAGAGAGACAGATATATATATATATATATATATATATATATATATATATATATATATATATATATATATATATAGAGAGAGAGAGAGAGAGAGAGAGAGAGAGAGAGAGAGAGAGAGACAGAGAGAGAGAGAGAGAGAGAGAGGCAGACAGAGAGAGAGAGAGAGAGAGAGAGAGAGAGAGAGAGAGAGAGAGAGAGAGAGAGAGAGAGAGAGAGAGAGAGAGAGAGTGCTGACGGAGCGTTAAAGGGGATATAGTAGAACCTACAATTGATAACACGAGGAGGAAGTGGAGGGAGAAGTGGGGAGGCGGTTAGCGAGGGTTCCTGCCTCAAAAGTCTCCCTATCCTGCCTGGTGTTCTCCATAGCATACCTTCCCCTTCTCGCCTGCAGGCAAACATACTCTTGCAAATAGTTGGAAAATAAGAATCAAACTGATAACCTCTTTGTTTAGAAACATAAATCTTGTTTCAGAAGGAACTTAACTTACAGCTACTCATCAATGCATTTGGCGTTGGCGCAAACTGAAAGATTAGCTATCAGCTATTATAAACGCCAAATGCATTGATAAGGTACTGCAACTTAGATGAATGTTACATTAAATGCAAATCAATAGGGATTGCATTAATCGTTAAGGGAGCCATTGCAGTATCGTATAAGGTAAAACGAGCAAATTTTCTCACATTTCAAATGTGTGTAGAATGTTAGCAAAATATGTGTTAAAAGCAATGGACGGATGTCTATGACAATGGTGTGGTGACCATAATGTCTGTGTTCTAGATTTACCAATACCTGGTCATAATTTCTTGAATTATGTTTCATGTTACTGTGCACTTTATATGCCTAAGCCAAGTGGAATATCTGGAGAAGAACAATATTTGGTTTGATATAGTTTTACTATGATACATCAGCGTTGCAACATACTGTCAGTATCATTATAGTGATCATCATGTCAATATGGCAGAGACAGCTTCCTTGTCGTATGTGACCACATGTATTAATTTGCTAAGTTAGGTGAAATGTTAACTGCCAGAGTTAAATTTCGGTTGCTCAACCAAAAAAATTTCGAATCTTAAGTTGATTATGGTTAAGATATCTTAGGTCTTTAATGTTGGTCATATCATTATAGCGACAGATAATGGCCTAGATTGTGGTAATTCACAAAACGAACGGATGTTTAATGCCAACGGCAATTTTTTTTTCTGAATTCCACATTAAGAAAATAATAACAATGCTTCAGAAGAAATTACCGTTAAAATATTATTTTGGGGCTTAAAATCAGATAGGTTATACTTAAAAAACGAAAACTCGTATAATCCTACTATCCGATAGAACTGTTCACATCTCTGCTTCACCTTTTTTTAGGGGGTTAGGGGTAAAAAGAGGTGCCACGTAGACGATTAGTATCATCCTATTTTATGGCATCAGAGCACACATCGCAATCCTCCATTTCTCTGTAACCTCACAGGGACATCAGCTGCGTTCAGGGAGAAATAGTAGGAGAGAGAAGCTGTGCCGCAGCGAAGGAGAGGAGTGGGACGAGGTGAGTTAAGGAAGTGAAAGACTTACCCTATTAAAGGTGATGTGTCACGGGGGAAAGCGGGGGAGAAGCAAATTTGCCATAATATTCGTCTTTCTCCACCCCACTCTGCTGGTTTTCATCGCGGTTGCTAGTGCCATCACTCTTAATTCAATACCGAGTAACTATACATCCCATCTCAGAAAGTTTTAATAACAATTTGAACTTATTAATCAACAACATTAACTCAATCAATAACAACATAATCATCACAACGATAAAAACAGCATTAGCATAGCAGCACTACCCAAACAATAAAAGTTGAAGCAGCAGAAAAACTACAACTGTCATTGTATTTATTTTTTTCTGTCCCATTCACTACAATTTTTTTTTTCCTCTCTCTCTCTCTCTCTCTCTCTCTCTCTCTCTCTCTCTCTCTCTCTCTCTCTCTCTCTCTCTCTCTCTCTCTCTCTCTCTCTCTCTCTCTCTCTCTCTCTCTCTCTCTCTCTCTCTCTCTCTCTCTCTCTCTCTCTCTCTCTCTCTCTCTCTCTCGTTCGCTCTCTCTCGCTCGCTCGCTCGCTTGCTCTCTCTCGCTTGCTCTCTCTCGCTTGCTCTCGCTTTTGCCTCTCTCTCTCTCTCTCTCTCTCTCTCTCTCTCTCTCTCTCTCTCTCTCTCTCTCTCTCTCTCTCTCTCTCTCTCTCTCTCTTTCTCTCTCTCTCTCTCTCTCTCTCTCTCTCTCTCTCTCTCTCTCTCTCTCTCTCTCTCTCTCTCTCTCTCTCTCTCTCTCTCTCTCTCTCTCTCTCTCTCTCTCTCCTCTCTCTCTCTCTCTCTCTCTCTCTCTCTCTCTCTCTCTCTCTCTCTCTCTCTCTCTCTCTCTCCTCTCTCTCTCTCTTCTCTCTCTCTTCTCTCTCTCTCTCTCTCTCTCTCTCTCTCTCTCTCTCTCTCTCTCTCGGGACAAGGACCCACCCCCCCTCTTCCACATGTTATCAAAATACCGAATCTCACCATCGTTTTCATCTTATTACCTATATCACCGGATTACTACACCATTTAAGGTAGAAATAAGTTCACTGTCGGCTGCACATTTATGAATCCAATGCGATGACGTAATTTTGAATTAATTTTACAATAGAGGGTTTTCTGGCTTTTTTTCGCCGCACCTTACGGTTAAAGGAAAGTCAGATATGAGGAGAAGGAAAATATGGATCTACCATTAACTTAACTTTCCACCTTTAAAATTATAGGTAACATTATCACTTCAAGTTGAGAAGCACACAGTCCAATGTAATTTTTAAATCAACAAACAAATGTATTTCTGGTAAATTAAACACAGCTGTTGAGCAGTGCTGCATGTCAATTATATTTTATTGCCTCATTAGGGATAAATGAGATGTATGATATTAATGATTTAACAATGAAAATATAATTGTAGTCAGGTTCAAGTGGAATACAAAACTATTTGAAGTGAACTTAAGCCCAACTGAGAAAGAAGTACCTATACAGAAATATTCCACACATCATTTGCTGAGAGAATATCTGTATGATACTTCCTTGCAGACTTCTTATCATGTTTTTTCCTTATTTTCATTAGATTTTTATTCAATCGTAATAACGTTACATTGCCGAATTCTTTGTGTAATAAAACTTGGCAAACAACTTAAAGATAAATAAATTGTTCTCTCTTTTGAGACTGCGCTACTCTCCATCCGCCTTTCCCACGTCACCTATTTCACCCTTTCCTCCCTCTTTTCTTTCCTCCCCCCACATAACTTCTTTCTCCCATCCTTCCTCCCTCATCCCACTCTCTCTCCCTTCATACTTTTCACTTCTGCCGGAAATTTCTTTACTGGTTCGGAAATTCTCTCGAGTTGATAATTTTTTGTTTCCGCGTAATTTGTGATAAACTAAGAACGACCGTCGCCCTGAGGAGGTTTTGGCATAACTCATGTCAATCAGTTGATTTTAACTTTTTCATCAATTATATTATCAGAGGTCTTCGACACTTCGTGCTAATTTATAATGCGCTGTGATTACTAGTTGTTTTATATCGGTTAAGTGTGCCCTTTTACTAGAAGAGGAGCAGCCAGTCATTCCTAATGCTTATATATATATATATATATATATATATATATATATATATATATATATATATATATATATATATATATATATATATATCATTGAGATTTATAGTTGAATATCTGTCTTCAGAAAATGAAAGGTGATGCTGATAACGATGATATTGTTATCTGTGACGGTGGCGGTGACAACACAATGATCTCAGATATTTCGTCGGGTTTTTACTGATTCTTCTGTATTCGGTGTGACTCCTCAAAAGTGTTTTTTTTTCTGTCAGCTAACCTACTCTGCTACACCACTGTCATCCATAGAGAAAACATATATCAGAAAAATCCTTCCAGAAAATAAGAGCAGAAAGACAGAGAGAGAAATACCTTATCAAAAGAACGAAGATTGATCGATAAAAGCATGTGATAAGATAACACCT
>JAXIVD010002326.1:5000-10000 GCA_036785275.1 Cancer borealis | reverse complement strand
ATGCACACGCACACGCACACGCACACGCACACACACACACACACACACACACACACACACACTAGCGTAGTGGTTAGCGCACTCGGCTCACAACCGAGGGGCCAGGGTTCGATCCCTTAGGCGGACGGAGAATATTTGGGTGAGTCTCCTTTCACGTGTAGCCTCTGTTCACCTAGCAGTGAGTAGGTACGGGATGTAAGTCGAGGGGTTGTGACCTCGTTGTCCCGGTGTGTTGTGTGTGAGTGGTCTCGGTCCAACCCAAAGATTGGTCACTATGAGCTCTGAGCTCTTTCCATAGGGGGACGGCCGGCTGTCACGAGAGAGAGACCAGCAGCAGACTGTGACAGTGAATAACACACACACACTTACATGCACAATGACGTCTGTGAAAAAAGCAGGTCTGAATGAATAAACTTAACTTTTTTTTAAAATATTTTTAGTTTGAGCTTTTGTCTCAGTCCTGTGTTGGGACTGAACTATTTTCTTTAGTTTACTGTGTTATGAATAGAGAAACGGTATCATAACATGTATTCAAATTCAAAATTGAAAATTAAATTGGTTCTTGAATTACTATCCTAATAATAACTACGTGATATACAAATACCCACTACTTACCCAAAATAAGCTGCATGATAATAAAACAAACAAAATATTTTCCTTCCTACCATACTCTTCCTTACATTCTCCCCTCATCATCAATGTCTATTTTCTCATCCAGGTTGTGAACGAGGTTGAATCAGGTAATTGCCTTGGCCTGATCTTTAACGGCAGTACAAGCTTGCATACCAGCATCTGCCCAGCGACTCAAGTGCTCCTCAGCGACAAAAATGGTGAGTGTTGCCTTCACATTCCTCTATGTTACTGCTCGTTGCATTTGTGTATAAATAGGGTTATTCATATTCTTAATAATGAGTTTGAATTAAATTAAGACGACTTCTTCCCAAAATCGCTTCTAAGCATGAATAAATAGGAATGTAATATGCTGGAAGTAATGGTCACAAATTAATTTCACCGTTAACTAGTCGTACATTTTCTTGATTACATTACCAAAAAATCTAAAAATAGATCAGGTAATTTACTTTTAATACGTGATAATTGTGCTATTACTAAAGTATATAAATAGGTTATGAAGCAATATCAACTTCTCTAAGAAACAACAGTAATAATAAGGATGGTGACTATGATGGAGATAATGATTATGATGGTGATGATCATAATGACGATGATGATAATTGTATATTTAGTGTATTGATTATTGTTACCAATATGCAAAGCTTTACATTTATCAACATTAAATTCCATTTGTCACTTTTCTATCCAACTGACTAAGATGTCGAAGTTTGATTGAAATTCTAGTTTATCGGCAGTTGTAGTTACTTTACTCGTGATTTTCGTACCGTCAGCAAATATTGATATCTTACAGGTGAGGCTTTCATCAATATCATTGACATAAATTAGAAAAAGAATGGGACCAAATACTAAGTCCTGTGGCAGACCGCTTTTAACGTCTCGCCAGTTAGATGATTTACCATTTATGACAACGCGTTGTATTTTCTTGGAAAGCCAGTCTTCAAGCCATTTAAGAATTTTCCCAGCTATGCCATGCGACTCTATTTGTTTTTAGTAATCATTTATGGGGAATTTTGTAAAACGCTTTTTGAAAGTCAAGATAAATTATATCTACCGCTTTTGTTTCGTCATAAATGTTGAATACATCGTTATAAAAGTCAAGGGGATTCGTTAAGTAGGAGCGTTTGTTACGAAAACTATTTTGAAAATTATTTATCATGATATTTTCTACTAGAAAAGATTCTAGTTTATCCCGTATTATAGTTTCCATTAACTTATCAACTACAGATACGAGGCTGATTGGTCTGTAGTTAATCGGTAGTGATTTATCTCTTTTATTTTGTATAAGGGTAAGATTTGCTAGTTTCCAAATCTCGGGGACTCTTCCAGAATTTTATGATTTATTGAATAGTATTACAAGAGGTTTGTTGATATGCTATATTGTCCCTTTTAAGACTAAGTGCAATAAAATCAGGACCAAGAATTTTATTAACTCTAATTTTATCAAGTGCCTTAGGTATAGTATCCTCAGTAAAGTCACAATCGCTTAAAGAAATTAACTTAGGTTGAGCTGGGATTATTTCCTGGATTTCTTCAACAGTAAAAACCGATGCTAATTAATATTGTGTGTTGGTGGTTTATAAATGAGTCTCATAACAATTTTCCTCGAATATGTTTTCATTTATAAAAAATTATAACATCTAGGTAATTTATTCTTTTTAGTTTGCAAAGCTGTCTGGCTAAGACTGACTGTGAAAGCCAGTCTTAACCTGACAGCCTTGCAAACTAAAAAAGAGATAACATAGATGTTATATTTTTTTACAACAAAAACACATTCTAAGAAAATTGTTATCTGACTCACACTCACACTCAACACTTCCATCATTATTAGTTTGTCGTTTGCAGCTAAACATTGAATAGCTTGGTAAATTATATTCTGCTAAGATATCTCTATTTTCTGTGTTTATCCAAGATTCCGACACGGCAATAATATGGAGCTCCTCAGGTGTTGCAAGTGCCTCGAGTTCTGGAAATATATTTCTGATGCTACGCGTGTTAAACATGTAAATTGTTAGCCAGTTATTTGCGTTAGGTTTTTTCTTTATGCTATGTTACTTACGTAGCTGTGCAAGACTGAATACTGTTTTTTCTCCTGAAATCAGAAACTTTGTTATTTAGCAACCTACAAAATCGAACAGCTCCAACTGGATTGGTGTGCAGGCCATCGTCCTTGAAAATGAAAGATTTATCATAAAA
Source organism: Cancer borealis (assembly GCA_036785275.1). NCBI lineage: Eukaryota > Metazoa > Arthropoda > Malacostraca > Decapoda > Cancridae > Cancer > Cancer borealis. The sequence continues at coordinate 7,174 of JAXIVD010002326.1, read as the reverse complement.
GTCATCCTTGCAATTAATGAAATCGACTCCATCTGTACAAATAGACTTCAGACGGTTATTAGTGCTGAAGGTTCTGTTGAAGATAGTTGTGGGTGCACTACTCCGGGGAAGGATTCCTCAAAGAATGATTATGTTAGTTTTACACGTATATCATCTGCCTGTATTTCTCCAGCAGCTCCTCCGATCTGGTGTTTATGACGTAATTCGTACCTACATGAATAATTAAAACGATGATATTGTCTTCTGAGATGTCATCCCAATGACCAGCAGGCATGCACATACGTCTCTTGGTAGATTGAGCACTCCCGCAGAATTCCTGAAGCTGATCTCTAACAGTAGAGTGGTCGATGATTCTTGTCTCATGGTCCTCTTCTTCATCTGTCGACAGGATCTTAAAACTGTTATAAGTAGTGATGTGGTGGGGCGTGGCCGAGTAGTCAAGGCTTTGAGGGTGTTATTTAGCTTCTCTTCTTGTGGTTTTGAAAACACGTCTTTGATCTTATCTTTATTGTACAGTAGTAGAATTTCACTGGTTTAACAATAAGTTCTTCTGGTGCACCAACTGTTCACTTCCACACACATGGATCAGGTGTAGAACGATCTGATCAATCACACTCACTCTGTTAATGTTCTAAGTTGCTTCTCCCTTTCTCACTCGTGACTGAGTGTAAATTCTAAATTAATCGAGTCTATCATCTTAACTCTCTGTTCTAGGCCTACTGACGCAGGGATCGCATGTTTCTCGTTTGAGTGTTACTCTGCCACTCTCGTCTGTTCTAGGCGTGTCCCCGCCACGGGGGTCACGTGTTATTCGTTTGAGTCTCCCTGCGACTCCTCTACAAACTGAGGTCCTCAACCTGAACGAGGCTGGAAACATGACGTCATTACAAATTATTTTCCAATAGCAAAAGACTTGAAATTTACTCCACGTGGATTAAGGCGTGGTATCGTTATCTATAGCCAATGGGCATTTATCATTTAACGAGCTGACTGGAGGTATTAATATCATGCTGTTTAATATTCAAGGGTGATTTACAACTCTGCTTTGGAATTCATGGTGAGGTAATGTTAACGTCATGTGAACGTCACCTTCGAGTGTTGTATCTACTTCTACTTATGATTATATACTTGTACATTTATTTCTATGGTTTTCCTAATTACTTGACATGGCTCTTACAGTGACAGGTAAGAAATATTTATTCATAGTTCGTCGTGCACCATTTCTTACTGGAATGAGTAGTACTTCCCCCTGAATTACGCGTTCAGGGAGATTTGCAGTATCTTGTTTCCGTAGCAGCTACAGCAGCGTAACTCGTTGACTGATCTGTAGGTGGAGCAATGGGTTGTATAATTCCGACGTTTGTTGTGACTAACTCCTGTAAGAAAATTTTTTTTTTCTTAAGCTCATCGTGTTACGTCTGCAGGACACACAGATAGCAGGCTGACGACTCTGAAAAGAAATTTGCAGTGAATTGCCCATCACATAAATTGCATTTAGATGACATCTTTATTGTAGATGATTAAAAGGAAATCAAGTAATGGTCAGGTCTGAATTTTAAAGATAAAAAATCTAAGAGTGTTACGTAACAATTTTTTTCTTAATTGAATTCGAAAACTTTTCTAATACAATTGACTAATTTGTTAGCCGTTTTAACTACCTCGGTGCATTAAAGGTTTGGCTTAAGGTCAGTTGAGACTATTAGACCCGGGTTTTTTTTTTACTACGTTTTTTTAGTTGAACGTTATCCATTGAAATTTTTATTTGGAGGTTATTATTTCCAACTTGGTGTACGTGACATTTTTTCTACATCAAAGTTCCATTGGTATCTTTTGGAACAACCGACTAAGGCATTCAAATAATTTTGTTTCTGAATTAACCTTATTCGTGATTTTTGTGTCGTCGGTGATTTTTGAAATTTTGCATGTGATACTATCGTCGATATCATTAATGTAAATTTGAAATGTATTGCTCCTAAGGAACACCTGCTCCTGAGGAACACCGCTGTTAAATCCTACCCACTCTGACGTTTTCCTGTTAATTACGACTCGCTGTTTACGAGGAGATACACGATTAATTAAAAAAAAAATTGAATCACACGGCATAGTTGGAAACATTCTTAAGTGGCCTGAAGACTGGCTTTCCGAGGGAAACCAACGCGTAAATAAATGGTAAA
>JAXIVD010002325.1:33283-62759 GCA_036785275.1 Cancer borealis | reverse complement strand
ATGAGACATTATTTTTTTATGAGGCTCCAAGTGGCTACATTAAAAATAAAAATCACTCGGAGGCGATAGAGAAAAAAATAAAGAGGAGTGAGAGGCGACGCTGCTTTGATGAGATACTTGTCGCTGGTTTGGAGACAATTACGTTCACTTCTTGAGCTGTTCCGCGCGTCTGTACCTCAAAAATCACACCATTTCTTTGTCATTAATTATATCGTTAGCGAGCGAGAGAGTGAAAGAGAGATACAGAGAAAGAGATACAGAGAAACCAAGAGTATTAAAGTATTAGTTTGAGAAAGAAAAAGAGAGAGATAGACAGAGAGAAAGAGAGAGAATATTAGTTGCGCATTTCTACCTCTGAAACGTATATGTTCAATGCAGGAAAAGAAAATAATAAGGTATGAAAGGGGTGTAGGTATCCCAGAATACCTACATCCCTACATTCTCCCTTTAGCTCGTCTCTCCTGCTTCTTCCCGCTGTAACCTTCCCTGTGTTAGTTACGGCAGCGTGTCTGAACTCTGTGCCTATAATTTCAACCTAACTACAGGGTCTGCCCGCGCGCCCCGAGGCAATTCACTAATTTAATGACTGTTTTGAGCACTTTTTGCGTTTTTACGTATTTTGTGGAGGTTATTTTCACAGCGGGTTGTGTTAAGGGTGTGAGGTTGTGGCTGCGTCTAACCTCATACCTAAACCTTATCTATACCTCACCTATACCTGTCTTACCTGGTTAGTTTAGGTTATATTCATAGGTAAAATAAGTGGGAATGTGTATTGGTTATATATAGAGATAAGCTATATTATTATTTTTTCTTTAATCTTATTCTTAATACGTGTTATAGACTGTCTTTTTCTTAAGGTTTTCTATATATATGTTGTGTCTTTGAGTATATCATGTCCTGAAGAGAAAAAATTGATGGTAGAATGTATTGAGAGAAAATGCGATTAATTCTTGGTATTTCATTCACTCATTCATTGCTAAAGGAAAAAAAAAAAAAGGAAAAATAGGAAAGGAAAATAAAAGGAAAATAGAGGAAAAAAAGAATGATATTGACCTACTGTGAAGCCTTGACGATTCATGGTAAACAGTAATCAACGCGTGAAAAGGCGAAACGAATTGAAAACGCCCACGAAAAAAAATGGAAACAAAACACAAGCGGTGACCTTTCGTAATTGTGACCCCTTCCCACACCCCCCTTCACCCCCCTTCACCCCCCATAAGGTCAAAGGTTATTTAACGCCAAGCTGACCTTATTTTTTTTCCTTGTACATTTCCTGTTTCTATTATTCAATCATTTTTTCCTTCTTGTATTTCCTGTTTTTTCCCTTATTCAATTTTTTTCATCCATTTAATTTCCTATTTCCTCTCTTATCTAATATTTTTTCCTTCTTTATATCCTGTTTCCCTTATTTAATCATTTTTCCTCCTTTTATTTCCTGTTTCCTCCTTTTTTTCCCCTGTTTCCTCCCGGCCTAAGAACTGATGCTTTTGGATGCGATACAATGCTTTATTTTGGCCGCGAGGGAAATCATAGTTTCCCTAAGTTTTCCCTCCAAACTATTTTCATAAGCGAAGAAGGTGATTATTTATTTATTGCTTTCATTTTCTCCTTCCTTGCCAGCTTGCATGCAACCTAATAAATCACAATAAAGAAAACATAAGCAAAATAACAATATTAGTCAAGAAAAAAACAAAAAAGCAAGAGAGAAACAAAAAATAGCTAAGGAAAAAATAAACTACGAAAGAAAAGAATGAATGGAATTTAAGATCCACAGAAAAAAGATTAAAACGAAGTAAAAAAAACAAAAAGAAAATCTCCCCAAAATAGTGACCAGAGTGTAAAATAGAGATAGATACATAGAGAGAGAGAGAGAGAGAGAGAGAGAGAGAGAGAGAGAGAGAGAGAGAGAGAGAGAGAGAGAGAGAGAGAGAGAGAGAGAGAGAGAGAGAGAGAGAGAGAGAGAGAGAGAGTAAATAGGAAATCTAGATACGAGAGGGGATACATACTTTCAACATCATCAAATATCAGAAAGAAATTCACTTGCGTGCTGAATGGCGTTTTAATTGGATCGAACGTTAACCTTGAAACACAATATCCTTCCCAGATTAAAAACAAAATGAAACACGTGAATCAATAGTAAAAAAAACAATGAAAAAAAGTATATCCATATGAGCGTCATAAAACAATATGGTTGGGTATAGATAACGGGAGGAAATAAAATCTTGGATAGGTAGTTTCCGATGGTGAAGTTTTCCAGTGAATAATCTGAACCGATGATGTGAAGGTCTGGAAAACCGATCTGGAAGGTGGAAACAGTTTGTAAATATGACAGTTAAGTTTCCCTTCCTCCAAGTGTTTCCCTGAAGAGTACGGGAGGGAAGAGGAAACAAGATTAGAAAGAGGAGGAAGAAGTAGAAGACATGGATAAAGAGAGAAATAATAGAAGATAAAAACAATTAACGTAGAAAAGAGTAGAGGAAGAAGAGGAAGAAGTAGAAGACACAGAAATAAAGGGAGAATATAGAAGGTAAAACCAATTGACATATAACACCAAAAAACACTAGAATCATATAAACAAAAGAATTGGGAGACAGCAGAAAGAAAGAAAGGAGGAGAGAGATATAAAAGAGAAAAGAATAACGGAGTATTATGTAGGACAAGCCACCAGCCTCCCACACACATTGTAAGACACACGTCACATCGCCTCCACAACCCTGGCAGTCTGTTGAAAGAAAAGAAAGAATACCAAACCCGTCCCACGTTCCCTAACCGAACCTAACCAAACCTAACCAAACCTAACCTAACCTAACGCTAGCTACCTCTATTTAAACCTCAGTATACCTTAGATTGAAGGCCTCTCCGCTTGAACTAATGGTACCGTTAATCCATTTCTGTCTTTTTTTTCTTCTTTTTTCTCTCTCTTTCCTCTTTTTATTATTTTTTGTCTTCCTTTCTTCCCTTCCCTTCTCTTCTTCACTTCCTGATTCCCTCATTCTTCTTCCTTGTCATCCTACCTCTTGCCTTTCCTTCCGCCCTTCTTCATTTCTTTCCGCGTCACTTCTTACCCTCTCTCCCTCGTCAGGCCAAGGGAAGGTAGGAGGTGAAGTGGGGAAGGGAGAGAGGAAGGAAGAGAGAGAAGGAAGGTAGGAAGGGAGAATTAACGCAGCAACTTAAGAAAGGGAAAGAAAAATTATTTAATATTGAAACAGTATACGCCACAAAAAGAATATATAATGTGGTTTAAATACAAAAGTCAATATTACCATTTTTTATTTGATCAGGAAGAGAAATTTTTGGGTCCTATATTTTCTCTTCGTATTTCGTGATCTTGTTTTCTAAAGTCTCAAGTCTCATGTCCTAAGTGTACCCAATTAGAGCGTCTTATTGAGGTATTGAAGCTGGAAGCACATCAGCACTTAGCACTAAGCTGGTTATGCAGCTTACTAAACTAACAGAGAAGCAATATGCAACAATTACCTTCCGATTCTGTTACTGAATGAAACGTTGATGAATATTTATATTTATACAACAATACTCGTAGTGGTTTAATATAAGGGGCTGTTATTAGGGTTTTAGTTTTAGTTGATAAATTGAGTGGATGAATTTGGGTTCAAGAAAGGATTAAGAAAAGTTCACTTGGGATTTTTCTATGCTGATAAAAGAAAAGGTAAAGGTTAACTATGTATATCTTAAGAACCTGGAATTGTGTGTCCCAGTTTGTGTGTGTGTGTATGTGTGTGTGTGTATATACTTTTTCCACACTCAACGTACACAAAATAATAACAATAAGCATTAACCTCTTTGAATGATCTACACATTACATTTTATTTCGACTAAATGTAGAACTCTCGTTTCCTTACTCGTGTGCGTGCAGATTGCGTGCTTGAGTGAATTTAGTGCGTGCTTGAGTGCGTTGAGGGCGTGCTTGAGTGCGTTGAGGGCGTGCTTGAGTATCATAATGGAGTTTTTGCATTAGTGGTTCGAAGTGTGCAGATTCGAGGAAGTTGTCTCCTGTGAGTATCTATGTTGACGTAATGTTGCAAACTAAGTCAAGTCAGACTCTTCTATTTTTCATCCCCTGCTGTCTCTCCTTTTTCTCTCCCTCTTACTGTCTCTCCCTATCTCTCCTTGTCTTCCTCTTACTGTCTTTCCCTCTTGCCCTCTCTCCCTCCTTTTCTTTTACTGTGTGTCTCTCTCTCTCTCTCTCTCTCTCTCTCACACACTTTTCCTTACTGACAGAGGAATAATATGATGTAAAGCACCTCTGTACACGGTATTGGGAAAGGCATTGGGAGGTATAACTACAGGTAAAGCATCTTGTTATCATCAATAGTTATATGTATTCTTCGATGCAATATAATAAGATGAAGAAATAAGAAAAGTCCTCAAGATTATAGGGTTTCGGAGCATGAATTTCTTATAGCAAAGTCGATTGGAGAGAGAAAAAAGAAAAGAAAGAGAGAATTACGTAAAAGCATATATACATACCTCTACATACATACATACATATATACATACATACCGACAGACATACAAATACACAGACACACACACAAAGAGGAGAGTGGACAAAGGCTTCATATTTGTTGAAAAGCGCACGCAAGTGGAACGTTTTAAGGAGAGAAAAGGAAGATGAGACGAAGAAAGAAAAGAAAACAAACTTTAATATTTTCTCATATTTATAAAAAGTTTATTAGCATCACGTCTTGGCATGTGGATTTGTACCTTCAAGTCAAGTGTACAACTGTTCCAACACTCTTCTCTGACCATGTTATTCCAATACATAAACACACTCGCATTGCAATCCCACCTAAGTACCACCTTACATATATTACATATATGACTAACCTTCTTCCCACGTTGGACCTCCACTGCCCTAAGAAACTTTACTCCTCACTTGTATGTATGGTATATTGACTTATTACCACAAAGACTCACATTAGTTGGTATTTGTAAACAATTGCTGACAGACAGTGATTTACTAGATGTAATTATCATGTGTCATCCTCACTTTGGTGGATTTTGAGTTACATTGTGTGTGCTGTGGATCTTAGAACTCATCATGTTCACAAATATAGAACTTTTAAATTTCATTCTGTATAACATATCAATTCTACACTATTTTTGGTATAACTTAATTACTAACTTGATTTAAAACATACCTTTGTTACTATGTAGTACACGAATGTCTGACGCCAATGGGCGCAATAAATTTATTAAGTAGTTTGTATGAATATTAAACACGTTGAATTAATAAATCAAAATACATAAGAAAGTTTACCTCTGATAATAATATTTTTAATGCATTCGTTTCCTGCATCATAAGGTTTATTTTGAAAAGAATCTGGACGTGTGAGGTAAGTAAAAGGCTCTTTAGAACAAGCTCTTTCCTAGGTATTGTGATGCAGTTTTGGAATGTAAACTCTAAACTCGTATTGTATAAATGTGAAAAAAAATATATGCTTTCAAACGGATTGGCAGCTGGAGAATTAAAAAAAAAAAAACTAATAAAAAGAAAGACAGCCAAACATTCCTTCTGCATCCACTCACATGTTTGGGTAATGCACGTGTATGCATTTTACTTAATAGAAGATGATATATGTGCGTAGCGCTTTTTGTTGTGATGTAAAAGTGTACACAATGATAACACACACACACACACACACACACACACACACACACACACACACACACACACACACACACACACACACACACACACACACACACACACACACACACACTCCTCGCATTGATCGCTAGCTTGACACAAAAGCCTTTACCTGAGAGAGTGTCAATATCCTGTTCGATAATTCTTCATAGCGACCTTTTCCCCTTTCGTTACTGGCTGGGCGTGGCGGGTCCCGGGGCGAGTTGGAGAGCCTTAAGATAGATGCTGCGATTGAAGGGTAGGGTATGTGGGTATGTGGGTATGTGGGTATGTGATGTGTGGGTATGTGGGCGAGGCTCTGTAAGGGAAGTGTTTGGGTGTTCGATGTGGTGATGTGTATTGATGTTGAATATTCTATGTGTTTGTTTTAGCGTGAAATATGTGTGAGGGAGGGTTGCGTGTGTGTGTGTGTGTGTGTGTGTGTGTGTGTGTGTGTGTGTGTGTGTGTGTGTGTGTGTGTATGTGTGTGTGTGTGTGTGATGTTGGTTTGGTGTTTGTTGTTTTGTTTTATTTGTAGGTGTATATTTATTTGTTTTTATGTATTTATCTATATACACACACACACACACACACACACACACACACACACACACACACACACACACACACACACACACACACACACACACACACACATTGACGTTGTAACCTCAATTGAGTCTAACTGGAACCAATTTCTTTTTACCTTTTTTTTTGTTTTCCCCTTTTTCCCTTTTTTCCCTTTTCATGTCACTCAGTCTTCCACTTTAAGTCTATTTTCCTTCCCTTCTCTTAACCTACTTTTCTTTTTCCTACTGTAGCTGATTTTTTCCTTCCTCTATTGTCCTCGTTTTTCTTTCCTCCTTAAACGTATCCTTTTTCTCTCATTCCTTGCTACTTCTCTGTCTCTGTCTCTCTGTCTCTGTCTCTCTGTCTCTGTCTCTGTCTCTGTCTCTCTCTGTCGCTGTTTCTGCCTCTGTCTCTGTCTCTGTCTCTCTTCAGGTTTAAATAATTTCGTGGGTAAAGTCATGACGTTATTTCTTCCTTTCTTTCTTCCTTCCTTCCTTCCTTCCTTCCTTCCTTCCTTTCTTCCTTCCTTCCTTTCTTCCTTGGAGTCGAATTCCTTCAAACTTTCAGGTCATAAAGAATCAAAAATAGATACTGTTTTTATTCCACTATTATTAATGTTCGTAATGTTTGAATTTTTGATGGGTGTGATGAGGAAAATTTTGACCCAGATTAATTTTGGAAGATTTCATTAGAGTGATGTTTAGTTATTCAAGAAGTGGATGTGATTCCCTCTTTGTTACCTTATGAAAGATGAGAAAGTAGTGACGACCTCAGTTATTTTTAAGGAATTCAAGGAAAATATAAAGTATAATAGTTTCTAGTGAAATTATAACTTTTTATTTTTATTTTCTAAGATAGGTAAAATTTTACTTATATTTCCTTTGTATCTAAGTTTTTAATGTAAGTAAAAAGTTAAAAAAAAGTTTAATATTAGGTTAAGTTTTCAGTCCTTACCAGTAAATTATTAGAATGAAAACGTAATTATTCTTCATAAATATAATATAAAGTCATTTCCGGGGGAATCTAGGTTAACATTAAATCTTGATACTTTTCCTTAAACCTTAACAGAACCAATTCACATAAACACTGCATCTAAAACCCATTGCTTCAGGTGGTTCAGGGCTTCCAATGGCATCGCTTTACGGGAATAAATCACAAGAAACACAGATATTTTTCTAGCCTCCATTGGCATTCTGGATCTATGTTTCCATCAAGCTTCGGTAAGTCCCAATGCGTGGACTGAGGGTCGTATCAGGAAGAGCAGCGCAAGTCCAGCATTAACAATTCACACCTTAGAGACTCCTGGAGCTTCCCGGTACTCGTGTAGCTAAACAATCTTGGACACTGTAAAGGCGAAAGACACTCACACACTTACCCACACTGCGGAGGAAAGACAATGTGCTTACCTTATATATATTGCACCGTTTGGGGCTAAATCCATCGGGACTTGTGCTACATATTGTTAATGCTTCCCACGTTTAGGAGACGTGCCGTGTCTTGCAACAATGAACACGGCTGAGGGAGAGGGGAAAGAGAGGAGACTGGGTTGAGGGGGAGAAGGTGGAGAGACGTGATGGGGGAGAGGGAGAGAAGGGTGAGAGGAAGGATGAATTTCATGTGAGGGGAGAAGAAGGAAGAGGAGGAGAGGAAGGCAATGGTAGATCAAGGTAAATGAACCACAGAGGAATGGGGTGAAGGGAGGAGGTGAATGTACCGGAAGAATGTGATAAAGGAAGGATAGAAGAGAATAGAATAGAAGAGAAGTGGAGTAGGTGGAGGAAAAGTGTAGGAATGGAATTAAATACAAGAAAGAAAGGATAACAGAGGAAATGGAGGAATATAAACGATGAATAATAGAAATATACATAGAGAAAGTGAGATGTTCTGTATAAAAATGTATAAAAATGTATTAAAAAATTCAGCATCACACACTTACGACAAAGGAATAAATGAATCAATTGAATAAATTAAACAAGTAAAAGAAAAGTATACAAAGAAAATCAAAACAGAACACGACCACGTATAAATAAATCGAAATAAACATGAATAAAGAAAAGGAGATGTAAAAACGAAAGACTAAAAGAGAGAATATACATCAAATCATCAAAGTTTCACAAGACATGAAAATAAATAAATAAGTAGATAAATTTAACAAAATAACAACTATATAGCAACACAACCTAACTATTTTTTCTCTTTCCTTTAAATCTTCCTTGGGTTCCTTGGGTTCACCTGGTTTAGATTTCGTCCCCAAACAGGTAGAAGGATTACCTGAGAAGACAGTCACCTGGTTACCTGTGCCAATCAGTCTCCTCCTGTTACCTGCTACCTGTTACTAGTCTACCATCTGTTATTTTGTACGTCTGAGAAACGGAGTAAGAATATCAGTCTGTCTGTCTGTCTGTCTCGCACGATTGAATTTCCGAAACATTGCCTCATGAATTTTGTGAATCTCTTTTTTTTCTTCTTTCTCTCTCTCTCTCTCTCTCTCTCTCTCTCTCTCTCTCTCTCTCTCTCTCTCTCTCTCTCTCTCTCTCTCTCTCTCTCTCTCTCTCTCTCTCTCTCTCTCTCTCTCTCTCTCTCTCTCTCTCTCTCTCTCTCTCGTTCGCCTTTAACCAGGGACTATTGTAAATCTCTCTGACTGTACGCCTCCAGCCTCTGTTTTTCTCTATACATAAAGGTAATCTTGGTTCTCACACACGGACACACAATAACATAACTTTCTCATATTGATTCGGTTTTTATAATGTTTTTTTTAAGTTAACCACTTTCACTGTTGTATGTGAGTTTTAGATGATAATAATAATGATGATAGTGATAAATAAGAATGATAATGAGGATAATATTAATAATTATAGATTACTACTACTACTATTACTATTTGTTCTATGACTATGATACACCTTACCCAGGCTGATTGGCTTCCGGATCATCGTGATCATCAGTGAGTGTGCCTGTTGCCAGACAGGACAATAACCAGGTGATGAAATTTCTTCGTTTTAAACCTTCCCTGTTCATCTGCATGTCATTTTGAGGGATGGAGGAGCAGTAACACACTATTCTTTATCATTAATAGGGGTTGGATATAACGAAAACAATGCCTGTTAAGGATAATAACTTTATCTTAAAATCAAAATCAATTTCTTTCTAGAAAAGAAAGTTTCCGGTGAAAAGACCTGAAACTCAGCTGGAAGTATTACATTATTCCAGTGTACAATATAATTCAAAAAGAACAAAATCCATTTGCAAAAAAGAAAGGTATCTATCTCAAAAAAAGGTATCTATCTCATGAAAATATTTATTTACTTAATAAATGATACTTAATAAATTATTAGTGTGTGTGTGTGTGTGTGTGTGTGTGTGTGTGTGTGTGTGTGTGTGTGTGTGTGTGTGTGTGTGTGTGTGTGTGTGTGTGTGTGTGTGTGTGTGTGTGTGTGTGTGTGTGTGTGTGTGTGTGTGTGTGTGTGTGTGTGTGTGTGTGTGTGTGTGTGTGTGTGTGTGTGTGTGTGTGTGTGTGTGTGTGTGTGTGTGTGTGTGTGTGTGTGTGTGTGTGTGTGTGTGTGTGTGTGTGTGTGTGTGTGTGTGTGTGTGTGTGTGTGTGTGAGTGAGAGAGAGGAGGATTATTTGAGGATTAAGATGAAGGACGGATCACTGGAGGTCAGCCAATGACAGATCCCATGAAAAAGGAGGTAACATTTGTCGCCTGATTCGGTATTTTGGTTAGGAAGAGCCTGGTGTACTCTCCCTGCGATCAGTATTAAGGTTAGAGAGAGCCTTGTAGCCTTGTATAGATTCTAGGGGACTGTACATCAGAATTATTGTATTATTTAGTTCTAGTAAGCATTGCCTTATCACACTTCCTTACAACTAATAGCAAACATCTACCGTATCCCTAACCTTCCCCTAACCCTGCCCCTGTTCGCTGTCCCCTGCCCCTAACCCCACTCCGTCCCTGGCTCTGCTTTCCCCTGAGCAGGCGAGGGGAGAGCTGCACGCAATCCACGCAACGTTACGAAAGAGGAACATTGCGTGCGTGTTTGAGCATTTTGTATTCATGTTAACTAAATTAGTTTATAAAAATGTATATGAATTGGATTTTCTTTATATATATATATATATATATATATATATATATATATATATATATATATATATATATATATATATATATATATATTAAAAGGAATATCAATAGAGGAAGACAAGAGTGTTTTCATGGACGAGTATCTTCTTCCTCCTCTACAAACCTTCCTTCTCTCTCAGTTACTCGTAGAAAATGGCTTAGAATCACCTTTCCTCCTTCCATTACATCGTATATTCCAGTGTGACGAGGAGGAGGAGGAGGAGGAGGAGGAGGAGGAGGAGGAGGAGGAGGAGGAGGAGGAGGAGGAGGAGGAGGAGTAAAGGTTCTAAAAGGTTGTTGGTGTAAACATACTTTCTGTTCCTCTCGGTAATGGGACTCTGTATTCTATGGTAAAAACAGACTCAGAAAAACACTGTTAGGAAAAGATTACTGTAACGTGGTGGTGATGTTTGTCTCTTTTCCCTCTCTCTTTTTTTTCTTTCTCTCTCTCTCTCACATACATGCATACATACAGACAGACAGACACACACACACACACACACACACACACACACACACACACACACACACACACACACACACACACACACACACACACACACACACACACACACACACACACACACACACACACACACACACACACACACACACACACACACACACACACACACACACACAAGATATCACCTTACCGTATCACACACAAGGGAACAATTTCTTAACTTACCCCGACTTAAAGGAAGACCAAAGCGTGGTGATAACTGTTGTGTGTGCGTGCGTGCGTGCGTGTGTGTGTGTGTGTGTGTGTGTGTGTGTGTGTCTGTGTGTGATATCCAGATGTCTGAGTCCTGTGGGTGAACCGGTGTCGCTTTTCAATTTGGGCTTCGAACCGCGAAAGTTTAGAATATAGACCATAGTATATCCTCCTCCTCCTCCTCCTCCTCCTCCTCCTCCTCCTCCTCCTCCTCCTCCTCCTCCTCCTCCTCCTCCTCCTTCTTCTTCTTCTTCTGTCTTCCGGGACATTAGATGTTTATGGATGATTCGTTAAAATAATAATGGAGGTTGTTGTGTTATGAATCATGTAGGGATTCTCTCTCTCTCTCTCTCTTTTTCTCTCTCACTCTCTCTCGTGTTAAGGTTTCCGTCGGGTGTGTGTTGAGATTGAAGCCGAACGCACAAGGAGGAGGAGGAGAGGAGGAAGAGGAGGAGGGGGAAGAAAAAGAAGAAGAGGAGAAGGAGGAGGAGGAAGGAAGGTGATTGAAGTAGGAAAAGGACAGCCGAGCACTTCCTACGACCGGCGATGAGACAGGAAATGTTTCAAGAAATGTCTGTGTTCACTTTGAGCTCGATCTCCGCGGCTCCCTACGCCTCAGAAAGTATTGAGGCGGCAAGGAGAAGAGAGGAGAGGAGACGAAAGGATACGAGAGGAGAGGAGAGGAGAGGAGAGGGAGGAGAGGAAGAGGTGAGGAGAAGAGAGGAGAGGAGAGGAAGGGATAGGACCGATGAGGTGAGGAGAGGAGAGCAGAGGAGAGGTGAGGAGAGAAAAGGATAGGAGAAGTGAGGAGAGAAGGAAGGAAGAAGAAAAAATATATCCTTACATGCTTGGAATTTCGTCAGTAGTGCAAAAGTTAATAACACCTTAACTGTTGACGGTCAAAAGGATTTATAAATGTTGAGTTTCATTCTTTGTGTTACGTGCAGCGGATTCTGACGCCGAGTTTACACAGCAAGAAGAGGAAAGAGAAAGAAATAGGAGTAAAATATAAGTAATAACGATGCAGTATTATAGTGTGAAACGTAAATAAACTATAAATAAATAGAGGAAGGAAGATAGGAGATCGTAAATCATATCAACTAACTCGTGTCGCAACTAACGCCATTTATGAGTGAAATTTTGTACTGCGCGGAGATGCCAAGTTGAGGAATGATATTTTCGTTCCAATATTTTGCGTGAAGTCAGTCGTAAGGAGAGATTGTTAGTCGTGTTGGGTATTGCTTGCTTGCTTGCTTGTTTGTTTACCACAGACTCTCTCTCTCTCACTTTTTTTTTTCTCTCTCTCTCATACTTGTAAATACTCGCCAAACACACTATCCAAGATTCTTTTTTTAGGGAGAAAGTTCAGTGAGGTAGAGCGAGAAAAGTTTGCAAGATATATGCCAGAGGATTCTTTCTTTCTTTCATTCTCTCTCTCTCTCTCTCTCTCTCTCTCTCTCTCTCTCTCTCTCTCTCTCTTCTCTCTCTCTCTCTCTCTCTCTCTCTCTCTCTCTCTCTCTCTCTCTCTCTCTTCTCTCTCTTCAATGCATTGTTTACGTCCTGTCTAGTAACTTCAAGAGCCAACCGATCTTCATCTTCCTCTCCTCTCTCTGATTACATCTTGCTCCCATTGTTTTCTGCCGGGCGTATCTGGAGTCCGTTATGCACGATGCCTTGGACCTATGAATAAACAGGAGAGAGAGAGAGAGAGAGAGAGAGAGAGAGAGAGAGAGAGAGAGAGAGAGAAGAGAGAGAGAGAGAGAGAGAGAAGGAGGAGAACACACACACACACACACACACACACACACACACAAACACACACACACACACACACACACACACACACACACACACACACACACACACACACACACACACACACATACACACACACACACACACATAAAGTATACATAGCTTCTAAAGAATTGCAAAGTTGCTGCTTGCCTGTAAATTGAAGCTCCAACGTGGAAGGTCCTTGAAGGCGCCTTGTCACTCTTCATTGGTTCTCTCCTGACCGCTCCTGACCGCTCCTTACCGCTCCTCACTGCTCCTAATCGCTACAAACCGCTCCTGACCACTCCTCAGTTCTAAGGGGATAATTTTCATCCCACAAAAATAATGGAATCAACATGTAATTTAAAAAAAAAAAACACGTGAAAATACGAAGATAGTTATTGAAAGCAAAATATTATATCTCAATATTTCAAGGTCAGTGAGAGGTGGAAGTTTCCTAATCTGACGAGGAGTTTTGTAGCTTAAGGGCAAAGATGTTTTTCCCCATGAGTGAGGTGCAGAAAGTAAATAAAACAAAACTTTTCTATAACTTTTGGTCGGAGGGTTGATGAAGTAAAATGAATAATATCTATATGTTAAAATTATAAATACGAAACATGTGTTAGATAAGATAAGCTAAGCTGAAGTAAGATAAGGTAAGGTAAGGTAAGGTAAGGTAAGGTAAGGTAAGGTAAGGTAAGGTAAGCCAAGGTAACGTAAGTGCTAATAACTTTTGTTCACTGAGTCAGGAACCAAAATCAGGAACATGTACATGCCACGCTCAACAAGAGTTAGATGTTCGCTGACTGTATTTATGTAGTTACAATGGGAAGAGGAGTGAAATATGTGCATGCTAGGGTGAGGTAGTGTGTGCTCTGTGTTTACTAAGTGGTAGGGTGAAACACGACCCCCAGAGAAGGTGAAATATGAAGGAAATGGATGAATATGCTCTATGGTAGAAGGTAAAGAAGGAAAGAGACTGAAGGGAAGAGTGATAAAGGAGAATTTTCCTCTTTTCCTCTTTTATGACTTGTGATTAAGGAGGACAATGTGTGTTATGTGTTAGGATATGCTCTGGGGTGCT
Source organism: Cancer borealis (assembly GCA_036785275.1). Classification (NCBI taxonomy): domain Eukaryota; kingdom Metazoa; phylum Arthropoda; class Malacostraca; order Decapoda; family Cancridae; genus Cancer; species Cancer borealis. The sequence continues at coordinate 48,838 of JAXIVD010002325.1, read as the reverse complement.
TCTCCTTGATAGGGTGAGAGAGGGAAGGTGTGTAAGGGAAGGTGATAGGAAGATACGTTGTTGTCTTTATCTGGTTTGATAGGAATTTCATCTTTTTCTAAGCGTCTTTGGATCAGAGTGTGGACAGATTTTTTTTTTTAGTTAACGATAGATACTTGATAACAATAAGAATAACAATACATAACTTTTAATACAAGATCATATAACGAAAAAAAATATCAGCTTTGCGCCTAAAACTCTATATTCTTAAAACCAAGAAAAAAAAGATTACGGAAAATAAAGACAGATTCAACTCTTTCGCTGAATTGAACGTCCCCTCACCTGGTGAACCGAAAGTGTTAGGGACCAGGGACTAGGGGAGAGGGGAGGAGGAGGAGAGGAAAGCAGGAAAGAAGGAAGGAAGGAAGGACGAAAAAAAGGAAGGAAGGAAGGAAGAAGGTTGTGGGATGTGTTTTTTTAATGCATTGCTTTATCTAGGAAAGAGGAGAAGGAGGAGGAGGAGGAAGAAGTGAGGAAGGAGAGAATAAAGGAAGATAGACAAGGAGTAGGAGGGTTGGAAGAAGAGGAAGAAGGAAAAATAAAAATTAAAAAATGAAAGAGATGAGAAAGACAAGAAAAATACACGAGAAGTTGGAACAAAAGAGAGAGGAAGAGAAGAAGAGGAGGAGAGAAGGAGGAGGAGGAGGAGGAGTTGAAGAGGAGGAAGAACAGGAAGAGACAAGGGAGTATAAAAAATAAAAGTAGGAGAGGCAATTGAAAAGGAAGAAGAGTATTAAGAAGAAAAAATAAGACGTTAGGTACAGTAAAATGAGGAGGAGGAGGAGGAGGAGGAGGAGGAGGAGGAGGAGGAGGAGGAGGAGGAGGAGGAGGAGGAAGAGAAGGTTAAAAAAGTAAAAGAAATAAAATTGAGATACGAGAAGAGAGAACACTGTAAAAAAAGAAGAGATGAGAAGGAAAAAGACATAAAGAAACTAGAAAATACGAGAATGAAGAGAGGAGAGAGAGAGAGAGAGAGAGAGAGAGAGAGAGAGAGAGAGAGAGAGAGAGAGAGAGAGAGGAGAGAGAGAGAGAGAGGAGAGAGAGATAAATAATAATAATAATTTCTTCCTTCCTTTTCTTTACTTATCCCTCCCTTCCTTCCTTCCTTCCTTCCTTCCTTCCTTCCTTCCTTCCTTCCTTCCTTCCTTCCTTCCTCTTTTCTTTACTTCTCACAAAATCATTCATTCTTTACCTATCCTTTCTCCTATCCTTTTCAACATGGCTGTCCCCAAAGTACCAAGGATAGCCTAGCATAAGCCTCCCATTCATCATCTTCGTACCTCAGCTGCAAAGGATTCAAGGGAGAGAGAGCAAAAAAATAAATGATAGAAGGAAAAAATTAATGCAAAAATACCCCCACCACGAGAACTTCGCAGGGGAATTTTCCTTGCATTGCCAATATTTCGAAAGGAAAGAAGGAAAGATTGAAGGAAGGGAGAGAGAGAGAGAGAGAGAGAGAGAGAGAGAGAGAGAGAGAGAGAGAGAGAGAGAGAGAGAGAGAGAGAGAGAGAGAGAGAGAGAGAGAGAGAGAGGAGACAAGGACCAGAGGAAGTATTGTAGGACTTGGAAGGATGGAGATAGATTGGGTCTGTGTACGTGTGTGGAGAGAGAGAGAGAGAAAGAGAAAAAAAAAAAAGAAAGATAGAGAGAGAGGTAACTAATGGCAGACTCTGATTGGCAGCGTGAGAAATAAAGATAGATAAGAATTTAGAACTATTTCTCAAGAAGACTCGCTTTCTCTCTTTCAACTTAGAATCTGCATAAATGTTTCAGCTCAAACATATTGGAAAATGCAAAAGCCTGATTTACTGCTACTGAAAGGAAGGGGAAAGGGAGATGTACGTAAAATTAGTAATAAAATAAATGTTACCTGTATATTTAAATCCCAAAATGTATATAGAGAGAGAAAATAACAAGCGAAAAAAATATATTATTCACTTATATTACAAACCCAAACAATTATTGCATTTTTCAAGAAGGAAAGAAGGAAAGAAAAGAAATTAACGTAAAAAATGTCTCCCAGGAAATTACTAGATAATAAAAAGTGAGAAAAAACGTGTAATTGAGGTTGAAAAGAAAATGAGTTATGTAATTGCAGAAAGAGAGAGAGAGAGAGAGAGAGAGAGAGAGAGAGAGAGAGAGAGAGAGAGAGAGAGAGAGAGAGAGAGAGAGAGAGAGAGAGAGAGAAGGGGGAGGGGAAAAGAAACAGTAGGAAATTAGCATATTTCCGCAAGTGTTAAACTGAGACAAAAGATTTCTTAGGCTTTTGTGGCAAGGCGACAGGACGAAGACGTTAAGGGAAGGGAAAGGAGGAATGCGTCATAAGGGAGGGTCCTCCTCCTCTCTCCTCCTCCTCCTCCTCCTCCTCCCTCTCCTTCTCCTCCTCCTCCTCTCCTCCTCCTCCTCCCCCCCCTGCTACTCCTCAGCCTTACTCTTCGCTTCCTCCTCCTCCTCCTCTTCCTACTCCTCAAAGTTAAGAAACAAAGAATTCTTGACACACACACACACACACACACACACACACACACACACACACACACACACACACACACACACACACACACACACACACACACATACACACACACACACACACACACACACACACACACACACACACACACACACACAGGCAGATATAATGAAATAAAACATGAAAATAATGTCAAGTGACCTTTAAGACAATAGTAGTAATAGAAGGCCAAGGAAAATGTTATATATGAATTAAGAAAAATACAAAAAGAAAGAGAAATGAATAAAAGAATGCGAAAATAAAAATACGACAGGCAGACATACAGACAGACAGTGAGTGAAACATTTGGAAAAAAAATATTACATGTTCGGAAGAAGAAGAAGAAGAATTAGGAGGAGAGAGAAAAAAGTGTGAAAATTAAAGAGAAATAAAGAAAAAATGATGACGTAGATAAAAGAGTTCATTGGTGTTTACGTAATTAATATTTTATGGATTCCTGAAACATGATGGAACACTGAAGAAAAAGAGAAAACAGAGGTAAGATAAAATATATAATTTATAGTAATATGTATACCTACCTCTTTACCACACCCACACACACACACACACACACATTACACACACACACACCACACACACACACACAACACACCACACACCACACACACAGTTAAGTATTGAATGAGTTTTCTTTTTTCTTTTTTTTTGTTTTTTTTTTCATGATCCAGTCAGCGAAATGATGTTTGATTTGTACACAGTAAAAAAAAAAAAAAAAAAAAAAAAAAAACATTCATGTGAAGGGTTATGTGGGAGGAAAAGTGAGTGGGAGAGAGATAGTGTGAGAGAGGGAAAAAAAGAAAGGGAAAAAAGAGAGGGAAAGATAGTCTAGTAACACACGTGTTCAATGTTACCAAACCTTTGAATATATTTGTTTTTTCCTGTTTTTATATCTTATCTTTTTCTCTCCCTTCTTCCTCCATCACTCTTTCAGAACCTCCCCCCACCTTTCTTTCTCTCTCTCTCTCTCTCTCTCTCTCTCTCTCTCTCTCTCTCTCTCTCTCTCTCTCTCTCTCTCTCTCTCTCTCTCTCTCTCTCTCTCTCTCATGTTGTGTCGCCTCACCATGATGCCCCGACGACGATACTTGTAACGGTGGAACATTCCCACCGCTACAAGAGAGAGAGAGAGAGAGAGAGAGAGAGAGAGAGAGAGAGAGAGAGAGAGAGAGAGAGAGAGAGAGAGAGAGAGAGAGAGAGAGAGTGTGTGTGTGTGTGTGTGTGTGGTGTGTGTGTGTGTGTCTGCGTGTGTGTGTGTGTGTATCAAAAGGGAGAACTAATCTGTCTTTCATGGGAGTAAATGTTAGACTCAGCGGCCGCGTCGGTAATGAAGCTAAAGAACAAACAAACACAGAACAGATGCAGGAACAGTAAAAAAAAAAGAAAAAAGATAACTCTCGTTTAAATTGCTTCCAATAAACTATCGCTTCACCGTCTCGAAGCTTGAAACCAAACCGGATATGAAGCAAGTTGTGATAGTTGTCATGCACCGCTAAATGAAAGTGTTGGAAGGTAATATCATAGGTTTCATTTAATATACTACTTCAGTTATTGTATATCTCTTACTATTAATTCACGAGTGTGTATTAAAATGAGGTGAGGTTACGTATGAGAGAGAGAAAGAGAGAGGGAGAGAAAGAGAGAATTGAGAAAGAGAGAAAGAGAGAAGAAAAAAGAAGAGCCAGAGGGGGAGAGGGAGAGAGTGAGGCCGGATATCCAGCCTCCCCCCATCACCTCAACCATACCTAGTACCTTCACATGCATTCCTATTTCTTTCATACTATCATTACCCTTTTTCTCTCTCTATCTCTCTCGTCACTTACATAACCAGTGACGTTACTAGTTAATAATGAGTCTGGCGGAGGTTGTCTCACGCGAATCTGTCGGTGAGTACATAGAATACGGAAAGTGTGTGGCATTGCCAATGTGCGTGGGAGGAAGATAATGTTGGCCGATTCTGCGCAGCCTCGCATCACTAGCCTCAGGACTCTTCACGCGGTCTACACGTGGTGATGGCAAATGGTAATTATGGGTTTTTTCTCTATATATGTTCATGATATAATGTATTTAATTGTTATATGATGTTATTGTTGATATAAGTGTGTGTATGTGGTTATTTATTCTTAACTACGTGTATAGAGTAATTAGATAGTGTAAGACGTAATGTTAGGCAAGCTTGCCTACCCACTACCACCGCCATCACCGGCTTCTGATAACTCCCAACTCTATGTATTGATAGGTTGACTCTTCACATTATTTAAATTAAGTATATTGTAAGTTCAGCTTGGTTAGATTAGTTTTATTTAATATGCGATAGTTATGATGTTATGTGATGTGAATGTGCGTCGACACCGGGAATCATGGTGGCCTGCGTGATGAGTGTTGGGCCGCCCGCATTCACCTGCCTCCGCGCGGCACGTAGCCTAGTAAGATGGACGCGCCTAGGAGCTGAGATGTCTATAAGGTTTTCTACGAAGGGTTTTGTAGTTAGGTGATATTTTGCTAGTGATCATTTATTTTTTTGTGGTTGGATTAAAGGTTTTGTTACATATTAAGTTTCGTAATCCAACTTTGTGCCTCGTGGCCTGGATGGCGGTCCGTGATTTTATTATATTGTTTATTTAATTGCATTCTTGTTTCTCATAGTTGTACAGCATCTTCCGTGGCATTTGGTTATTTGTTAATTGAACTTTTCCAATTCCAGGTTGAGGTGGTCGCGTGGGAGCCTGGCAGGTGAAAAAATTTTGTCCGATTCTGCGCAGCCTCGCTTCTCTAGGCTCTCCACACTCCACTCTGCTAACTAGTGGTGATTTCAAGTTAAGTATATGGGTTTTTCTCTCTCTCTCTCTCTCTCTCTCTCTCTATATATATATATATATATATATATATATATATATATATATATATATATATATATATATATATATATATATATGTTCATGATATAATATATTTAATTGTTATATTATGTTATTGTTGATATAATTGTGGTGTATGTGTTATTTATCTTAACTACGTGATTAGATATTGCAGGACGTAATGTTAAGGCAAGCTTGCCTACCACCGCCATCACCGGCTTCTGATAACTACCAATCCTATGTATTGATAGTTTGACTCCACATTATTTCAATTAAGTATATTGTTAGTTCAGCTTGGTTAGGTTAGTTTATTTTTATATGCGATAGTTATGATGTCTTTAACTAGTCTGATGTGAATGCGCCGCGAGTCTTGCTGGCCGCGCGGGACTGAGCCAATGCTTAGCCCCCCCACCCCCCGCACTGCATGTAGCAGCTTGCCGGCGCGGCGCGGGTCCCAGGGTGGATGCGCCCTAGGAGCTAGGATGTCTATAAGAATATTTACGAAAGGTTTTGTAGTTAAATGATATTTTACTAATGATTATTTCTTTTTTGTGGTTAGATTTAAAGTTTTGTTTCATATAAAGTTTCGTAACCCAACTTTGTGCCTCGTGGCTGGATGGCTGTCCGTGATTTTTATTATATTGTTTATTTAATTGCATTTTTGTTTCTCATAGTTGTACAGCATCGTCCGTGGCATTTGGTTATTTGTTAATTGAACTTTTCCAATTCAGTACGAGGTGGTCGCGTGGTTCTGTGGCGCGGTACTTGTCTAGTGGCTAAAGGTTGGGAGTTTGATCCTGACACACGGCAGCTTATTGGTGAGACTGACAGCACGCTCTCGTTAACCCGAGCAGAATCATAACTATATTCACCTACCTCGCGGGTGTTATTTAACCACCTAACTTAATAATTACTAATATGGCATTGGTATCATATCGTTTGTGGTTTATCTTAAATGTTCTTGATGTTAAAGTTATACCAATTGACAAGGTGAGATGATATAATTCCGTATAATTTAACCAATGATCGCTTATCTATCCTCTGTTGAAACTCGTGACGGCTTGGTAAAGAAAGTTCGCAAATTATATTATAGTATTTAGACCGTGTTCACGTCTGTCTTATCCCGTCAGTCACTATTAGCCACGAAGCGTTGCCTTGTATCGTGTGGGTGTGAATATTTCAGTGTTGCCAGACCGACCAGTGACCGCGGCTGTCCTGCATTGATCCGAATAATAATGGTCTTAACTACATCGTCACTCACTCCTTCTCTGCCAATGTTAAAAGCTAAGCGTGTCTTAATTCGTCCGTACCTCCTCTTATCCTCTCCCCCCTGCACTCCCCCTCCCCTCTCCCATCTCTCCACCAACACAAGCCTCCCCTATCCCCGTTCCCAGCCCCCTCCCCCTCCCCCCCTCCCCCCCCTCCTTCCTCCCCTCCTCCTTTCCCTCCCCCTCCTCCCCTCCTCCTTCCCTCCCCCTCCCCCTCCCTATCCCCCACCCATCCCCCTCCCCCTCCCCATCCCCCCACCCCCTTCCCCCTCCCCCCTCCCCACTCCTCAAACAATGGGCCCGCCCCCCCACCCCGGTGACTCTTCCGCTCGCTCACTTCCTCGCTATCCCACGCTGATTCCATTCACTTTTCCTACCCAGCCACTTTCATCTATCTTCACTACCACCTCTCTCTCTCTCTCTCTCTCTCTCTCTCCTCATCTCTCTCTCTCATCTCTCTCTCTCTTCTCTCTCATCTCTCTCTCTCTCTCTCTCTCTCTTCCCCATCATTGCAATCCCTCCTACTCGCTCTTTCTCTCTATCCGCCTCCTTTTTCCTTCCCCCTCTGTCCCTCCCTCCCCCCATCCTTCCCTCCCACCCTCCCTTCCGCCCGTCTCCACCCCACACACTTCCAACTTCACCGAGCGAGTCAGGGAGATGCGACTACAAATCCCTTCTCGGACAGCTGGTAGGAGAGAAAAAAAAATAAAATAAAAAGAGAATGAAAAAAAAACACAAGAGGTCAGGAACATTAAAATAAAAGTGTAGAAAAAAATAACTCATTCTTGTCTTTTTATTTCAAGGAATCGTGGGAGGTTTTTGTTTAATAGTGAAAGTTGTAGATATGGAAAAAAAAAAAAAAAAAAAAAAAAAAAAGAGGAAGGAAGGAAGGGAAGGTATTGGGTGATGTGAGTGTAGGTGTTAAGGGAAGTGTTAGATTAGATTAGATTAGATAAGATTAGGTTAGGTTAGGTCTAGTCCACTAACCTAAGCTAACCTAAACTTAACCTAATGTTCTAGGCGGGACTAACTAACAGCAGGTGGCACGTAATAATCATAATAACAATAACAATATATACTTTATTTAAATATTTTTGGTTCAATATAGAAAAGAAACTTGCTTTGGATTGGGCTCATATCTTTCTGAAGGAACAGACTTATTAAACTACAGTACATAACCAGGCTTTGAGGAAGCGTGAGGTCGCTAGAAGAGCCTGATGTGTTAGGGTGGTTGGGGTATGTGGTGTGTGTGTGTGTGTGTGTGTGTGTGTGTGTGTTGTTCTCAATATAACGTCTTGCTTGTTCGCTCGTTAGGTTGTTAACTTCACTCCCATTACTACAGCTACAGCTACTGTACTACTACTACTACTACTACTTACTACTACTACTACTACTACTACTACTACTGCTGCTACTACTTGCTATCAGCGGCCATTTCATGTGTGCTGATGTAATTTTTTTTATTATATTTTTATATTTGCTTCCATGTCTAATGTATATATTGTTTCGTTATCTACTTTCATGATTATATTTCCTCTTCCTTTCTTTTCTTTTTCCTTTCTCTACTACTACCACTACTACTACTTACTACTAATTACTACTTACTACTACTAATAACTACTATTACTATTACTACTACTACTAATAATAATAATAATAATAATAATACCATCACAACCACTGCTATTTAAAATTTTTTCCTTTGCAAGAACCTCCTTCCTGAAATCTAAATATGCTAAATTCTTCTCTGTGAGGGCCATTTTTATCCTCAAAACTTACTTAAACTTCACTTAATGGGAGGAACTAATGATTTCCACGGGGACATTATGAGCTTCATCTTTAATTACACATAGTCAGACCCAGACAGGACCTGAACTATTATTATTATTATTATTATTATTATTATATTATTGTTACTATTATTATTGTTGGTGGTGGTGGTGTATTAATAATTCTAGAGGTTCAATTTTTAAGGTTGTACTTCGTGTGTATTCGTGGTTAATTTTTTTTATTTATTTATTTTTCTTCGTTTTTTTGTGTGTATTTTTGTAAGGGTTGAAGGATATTGTTGTACCGTTTTTGGGGTTTTGTTACTGAGGGAAGGGAAGGAAAGGAAAGGACCTCATTGGTGAATAGGAGATGCAACCCATTGTTACCAGCCTTATTGTTACGTCACAAAAGCCTGAGAGACCACACATAAATGCAGAGCTAGGGGAGACGAGGAGAGAGAGAGAGAGAGAGAGAGAGAGAGAGAGAGCGAGAAGAGGAGAGAGAGAAGAGAGAGAGAGAAAAAAAAAGAGTTTCTGTCCCTATCTCTCTCTCTCTCTCTCTCTCTCTCTCTCTCTCTCTCTCTCTCTCTCTCTCTCTCTCTCTCTCTTCTCTCTCTCGCAATTAAAAAGAGTCCGTTCTTGAGTCATTTGTCTTGGGTTCAGTCTCTCCTAAAGAATTATCTGCAGTGACGATCAATTTTTTCTCCTTTTATTCATGTAAAATTTTGTTGAGTCAAGAATTTGCAAGTTTGAGTGTGCGGTGCATTTCTAGGTTTCATTATGTGCGAAGGTGAGCAGTCACTGAATTATTGGGGAGATCTTAATGGCGGGAGGATTATACTTGGGGGCTTTAATTCCTTAATATAAGCGAGGATTCAATACAGATTTCAGAATAACAATAAAAGATATATATTATGTTTCTTTTTATATATATTATGACACATATATTATGGTAGATATTTTCATTTTATTTTATTTTTTATATTTCTCTCGTTTCCTTTCCGATATCATTCAGAGATAATCGTTGACTTATCACAGAAAGCAGGAGGGAAGAGAGAGAGAGAGAGATGAGAGAGAGAGAGAGAGAGAGAGAGAGAGAGAGAGAGAGAGAGAGTAGAGGAGTGTGTGTGTGTGTCTAAGGGTAAAAATAAAATATATTTAGAAAAAAATTTAAAATAAAAGACGAGTGATAATTGTGTTTAGCAGCAGAAGGCGAGTGGTTGTTAGTTGATGGTTGTGAGGGTAAGGTTGTGAAGATGAGGCCTTGGATAGTTATAATGATGCATAGTTATCATTATACACACCAGACTTTGGGGGAAAATTTCACTTTTGGATGATGCTTGAGAATATTGTATTATTATTTTTTACCCTGGAATTCAGCATAGGTGAGGTTAATGAGGGTTAAAGGTAGAGGCTTTTTAACAGGTATTAACGTGAAAAAAGGACCTTGTGTGTGTGTGTGTGTGTGTGTGTGTGTGTGTGGTGTGTTATGTGTGTGTGTGTGTGTGTGTGTGTGTGTGTGTGTGTGTGTGTGTGTGTGTGTGTGTGTGTTTTCCCTGCAGAATGAATATCGTGGGTGTAAAAAAAAAATACGAAAAAAATAAACTGAAATACTTGTGTAAGACTGAGAAGAAAAATTGCTTGCTCCCAGTTTTCAGGAGGAGGAGGAGGAAGAAGAGGAGGAGGAGGAGGAGAAAGAAGAGGAGGAGGAGTAGGAGTAGGAGGGAAATCAAGTGAACCGTGTAGAGAGAGAGATGGAGAGAGAGAGATGAGAGAGAGAGGAGAGGAGAGGATGAGAGAGTGAGAGAGAGAGAGAGAGAGAGAGAGAGAGAGAGAGGCAGTAACCTTCTTAAGTAGATTTCACAAACACAAACAATTATATAAAATTAAAATAAAAAGAGCCAGTTAATACCGTTTCAAAAACCATACGAGAAATTGCAAACAAAGTGGAATTAGGTCCAACAAAAATTAACATACCAGATATTCCATCGATTTTAAATGTCAAAACGTACCCCTTAGAAGATTGGAATTCATGGAAGTAATTTTCGTATGGATGGAATGGATGCACGAGCCGGAGTTTAATTATTCCTCGTGAAATCATATGTGCCAGTGGATGAGGAATGTGGAATTAAGGAAGGGAAGGAAGGGAAAGGGAAGGAAGAGATGTACTAATGTGTACGCAAGCTGAGTGAGTGGAAGGAACGGAAGGAAAAGGAAAAGGAAAAAGGAAGTAAGGGAAAAGCTAAACGAAGAGATTTACTTATATGAACGCAAGATGAGTGAGTGGAAGAGAACCAACGATTAATTTTGTTTGTGAGTGAGTGTAGGAAAGTTTAATAATTGGCGTTCCCGTAGGGTGGGTGTGTAACCTTCCTAGGGAGACCTAATCTTCCTTAGTTTTTCATGAAGTTCCCCAACTAATTTCTCACTTTCCTTACGGAGTTGAGAGGCGAGTGAACAAGCCTAAGATAGGATAGTTTTTTTTTTCTTCTCTCTCTCTCTCTCTCTCTCTCTCTCTCTCTCTCTCTCTCTCTCTCTCTCTCTCTCTCTCTCATCCTCTCTCTCTCTCTCTCTCGGTATATGAATCAGTATAAAAGTTGGTATAAAAATAGACTCAAAACTTTCTAGCAGTGTTTCAACGGAGAAAATATTATTTGATTTGATACAGCACTGGATGAGAACACTTTGGTAGTAGAGGAAAAATGTTATGTTTACGCCCGAGAGAGAGAGAGAGAGAGAGAGAGAGAGAGAGAGAGAGAGAGAGAGAGAGAGAGAGAGAGAGTGAGAGAGAGAGAGAGAGAGGAGAGAGAGAGAGAGAGATTTGTAATAGCAGTGTAATTTATCATACCAAAAAAATACATATATCTTGTCTTTCCCAATAAAACTCAGAACTCGTGGGTAATATAATTCCCAATAAGGTTATCTACAATCGTTTCAGCTAAAAGTCTAAATAAACCGAACATTTAATTATTTAACTACTAATTGTTAAACTTTGATCTTATTTCACTGTAATTATCCGCGATTCGGGCTCGTTATCATTGTCATTTAAAACTCCACGTTGCAATTTTATCAAAGGCACACTGAAATAATGATAGCATGACATTGCTAATAGTGTGTGAGATGGAGGGAGGGAAGGGAGAGTGAGGTGGAGGGAAGGAGAGAGGGGGAGGAGAAGGAGGGAAGGGAGAGATAGAGAGAAGGACAATGCGCTGCCAAGTTGTGGAAACGAGTAATGTTTGAACCATTAAAGTCCTTAACATCGAAGTGGATCTCATGTTTCTTGGTTGCAATAATGTGCGAGCGATATGTCAATGTGTGTGTGTGTGAGTGTGTGTGTGTGTGTGTGTGTGTGTGTGTGTGTGTGTGTGTGTGTGTGTGTGTCGAGGTTGTGACGCATATAGAGTTGCAATTGTTTTTTATTCTGCTGCGTCCTTGTGCTGTTTCTCAATTTTTCTCCTTATTAATCAAATGGAAAGTCTCTCTAAGGCAAAGTGATTTCATAATGATAATGTTATTAGTATTATTGATGTTATTACTCATCCAATCACTACTACTACTATCACTACTACTACTTACTACTACTACTAACAACACTCAAAATATTCAGGTAAAAACAACAGCCTCAACAAAAACATCCCCGATTTCCTTCCTCTAACGTGATTGGTAGATTATTCTGTCGATGATCCATATGGCCTCATGAGGAAGCCTCCCCCGCCCCCCCTAAGGTGATTATCCGACCAATCAACGTGTTCCCTCCCCTTCCCTTCCCTTCCCTTCCCTTCCCTTCCCTTCCCTTTCCCTTCCCTTTCCCTTGCCTTCCCCTGCCTTACCTTCCCTTGCATTGCACGCGAGGGGAAGAAGAATATCACTGCTGAGGAAAAAATGTGTAGGGTGTTACTTGAACGTATAAAATGTGGAGCTGTATCGGCCGGGTGTTGATGAGATGTATAAGTTGTTGATGGGTGATGGTTACGTTGCATCATCATTACATAATATGACAGGTATGCAAGGAGGGCCACCAGGTAAATGACCCAATATTTATTAAAGGGTTGGATAATTATCTCCTCTTCTCTTACGCCTCCTCTTGCTGTTTATTCTCCTCCGCGTTTCCTCCTCCTCCTCCTCCTCCCTTCTCTTCTTCATCATCTCATTTTTTTTCTTGTTTTTTTTAGAATTATTATGTATGTATGTATATAGTGTTATTTTCTTTGTTGCTTGAGTTGTTATTTATTATATGTAATAATAATGATAATAATGATAATAATAATAATAATTAATAATAATACATAATAACTGATAAAAGCAACAATGGCCGCCTCTTGTTATGTGTTATTCGATATAGAATTAAAAAATAAATGTAAAGCCGGATGTCACAAAAATTGGAAAAGTGTCATGTAAATTACTTCCTTTGTGTGTGTTGTGTGGGTGTGTGTGTGTGTGTGTGTGTGTGTGTGTGTGTGTATGTGTGTGTGTGTGTGTGTACGTGTGTAAGTGTGTGTGTTTTGATGGTAAACTGTTGACTGAAATTAAGTTTTAAAAAAAACTCAATACTGACATAGTCTCTATTTTTTTCTTTCTTAGTAAATATGAAATGAAGAAACATATTATTGAAGTGTCTGCTTTCATAGTTTATCTACTCTCTCTCTCTCTCTCTCTCTCTCTCTCTTCTCTCTCCTCTCTCTCTCCTCTCTCTCTCTCTCTCATTCAAGAACTTTTTTTCTTTCTTTCTCCTCTCGCTGATTTGTGTCCCTCAATATTTTTTTTTTCTTTTTACCCCACGAAAATGTTAACGTTCCTTTTACCCTTCCCCTTTTCCAGTCATTCCTTCAGTACCGAGTTGTTCTCAATCACTTTCCTCTTCTCTTTGTACATTCCCCGCGTTCATTCCAAAGTAATTTATTGATATATATAATTCTCTGCTCCTAACATGTCATTATAACATTTTTTTTTTCTCCTCTCTCTCTCTCTCTCTCTCTCTCAACTCTCTCTCTCTCTCTCTCACTCTCTCTCTCTCCATCTCTCTCTCTCTTCTCTCTCTCCTCTCTCTCTCACATCGCGAACTCATAAAAATGAATAAATATATGTACCTTTTCCTGTGAGGTTGTTTGACATTCCGATCAGTAGGAGTGTTGCGGACGAAATAAAATGAAACGAGTACACAACATTTCGTCTGTCTGTGTTTATTCTAGAAAATATCAAAAGATTTATTTATTATGATTATTATTATTGATATTATTATTATATTTCTTTAATTATCAAACTTGTAATGAAAATAAATAAATAACGAAAAATTAATGCGTATAATAAATAGGTCATATATATTTTTTTTCTAATATTATTTTTAACAATTTTTTTTCTCGTTTTGCTACTTGGAAGTGTAAATAAAATTATATATAAAAAAAATATTAATAGTTAAATAAAACAAAAAAAAAAACAGTAGGCCTATTTTGGTATGTTTTACCTGAACGGAAATAAATACTGAAAGTCCTGAAAATACAACATAGTCGGAATAAATTATATGGAAATCTTGTATACAACGTACATGGTGGTGAAGCATTGATGGAGACAGTGGTGGAGAGGAGGAGGAGGAGGAGGTGGAGGAGGTTGGTGGTAGGTGGTAACTAGGTGATGTAAGGCCTGTTCTCGCCGCAAGACTTAGTGCTGAGCTTAATAGTAGAACGGAATTGGAGGTAAATCAATCCTACAGACAAGCCTCTTCCACTCCATCACCCCTTTCCATCTACTCCCACTCCATTGCATTCCTGTGTATTGTCCATCCCTCCTCCTTCCTCCTCCTCCTCCTCCTCCCTCCTCCTCCTCCTCCTCGTTCCCTCGTCCTCCTCCCTCTTCGCTACTCTCTCTCGCTTCAATTCTTGTGTTCTTTTTCCTCCAGATCATATTGTACTTTCACTTTTTTCATTTATATCCTTACTTCCTCTCCTCCTCTCTCCTCCTCGCTCCTCTCATCCCTCCTTCCTCCTCCTCCTCCTCCTCCCTCCTCCTCTCCTCCTCCTGTAGCTGCATTGCGTCGTGGGGGGATAACAAAGTCACTAGTAGAGCAGCACGTGTCGATACATAATCCAGTTAGTGCTAATTATTGAAGGTTCGCAGGCAAGGACAGGTGAGGCCAGACACCCACCCATCCACGCCCCCAACGCCGCACCAAACGCCCCCTAACGCCCCCCCCCTCTGTCCCCCTCAGATGCCCCCCTTCACCTCTTTTAGACAACCTCAGTGTGGTACTTCAAGATTATTTAAATTCTATTCCCCTCCCTGCTTCCCTCTCCTCCCTCCTCCTTGACACTCAATTTCACTCACTCATTTCTTCATTCACTCATTAATTCACGTAGTAAGGTCATGATTCATCTATACGTGACGTTTCCCCTCGAGGTAATTAGAGTGAGGAGGAGTTGTGAGGAGCAGTGAGTGACGAGGTTCTAGTGACGAGGCTGTATTGACGAGGTTGTAGTCACACGAGGCTCTGGTCGTTTATGCCCCCAAAGGTTTCCACACCGTCCCTAACTAAACGTTCCCTTGTGGCGCACATCGAATAGACTGACTGGATGAGGGGATGGACTGCCTCTCCTCTTTTCCATTAGGGGATAGAGTACTTGGTCTCGTAGTTTAACCTCTTCCTCTTCCTTCTTCCTCTTCCTCTTCCTCTTATTTTATCTCCCTGTTTTTGCTCTCTCTCTTGCTATTGCTCCTCCTCTTCCCTTCTCCTCCTCCCCTTCTTCCTCTTTTCACTTGTTTTTCATTAGGGTTAGAGTACTTAGGTCTTTCCTCCTCCTCTTCCTCTTGTTTTATCTGTCTTTTTACTCTACAGATCTTATTTCTAATCTTCCTACCTCCTCCCTCCTCCTCCTCCTCCTCCTCCTCCTCCTCCTCCTTAATTATCTTTTCTTTCTCATTAGGTTAGAGTTCCTCCTCCTCCTCCTCCTCCTCCATCCTCCTCCTCCTCCTCCTCCTCCTCCTCCTTCTTGTCTATCTCCTTTTTTCTTCTTCTCCTATTTCCTCTCCTCCTTCAATTTCCTCTTGTCTCTTTCTCTCTCCTCCTGCCTTCCCATCCTCCACTTTCTCGCTCTCACTCTCCT